>APFE030968866.1:14024-118553 GCA_000404065.3 Pinus taeda
TTGATGTACCCATGTAGTGCCCATATTGTTACTATTGTGCCCCATAGAAGCCCATTATTGTTATTATTGTGCCCTTACATTATTATTGTTATGTAGGCTCTGATTATGTTATGACCCCTTCGACTCCTATATATAGAGATGAGGTCTTTTCATTTGAATCATCCAAGAATTGTTCATTTATGTAATGTAAAGGAGGTTTCCCCCTCGAAGAGGCTGAATTCTAAGGTGTTGATATATCTTTTCTTGAGGTGATTTCTAGTCATGGAGTTCCCAACATGTGGCTCTCTAATGTCCACCTTTGTTGCAATGGCTGCAAAAATTCTTCTTCCTTCAAAATTTCCTAGAATTCTTCCTACCTTGATGTGGATAAGGCTCTTCATGTCTTGGCCTCTTCCTATTTTCCATTATTTTCCAACACTTAGCACTAACATGGTTATTCAAGCCACAATAAGTACATGGCTTTCGATGCCAAATGTTTTTCTCCTCATTATTAATTTGCTTGTAGTCAAAAGGAACATTAGAATACTAAGGCATTTTATACCGTACTTGGTTGTCTCTTGTGAAAATAAAGTGAGAATGTGTTTCCGTAGCTCTTCCCCTTCAATACTCATTATCATGTGGAGATTTTGATTTGTTTTTAGCATACTCTTTCCTTGATGGTTCTGGAAATGGCTTGTATTATTTATTTAAGGAATCCCTTGCTTCTGTTACCTTCAAACATTCTCCTTTAATGTACCCCATTCTTGCAAATCAAGGCCTTCTTACAAGCTCCAATGGTTAGGTAATTACTTGGCCATTAATACCAAGTCCTCCTCCTTTATACTCCATCTTGGTGAGGAGTCTCATGTCAGTTCCCGGAAGAGGTATCTCAATGCTTCCAATAGAAATAACATCATGACAGTAAGATGTTTCCTTTACCTTCGATCCCGTTGGTGATGCTTGATCATATTCTCTGGCCAACTCTCATTCTATAGTGGAACATTCTCCCATTTTTTCCTCCACCACCTGCTCCAACATGAGCCTCAATTTCTACCTCTCTTCATGTGCATCTGGTAAAATCCTTCTAAGCTTTGCATTCTCTACTTAAATACAATTATTAATCTCTTCCAACTCTTGAAGTGTTTCTCGCTTCAATCCATTACCCATGATATCATTCACAATCCCTAGAGAAAAGGTCAGACCACTCCAATACCACTTGATTCAAATAGTTTTTGTGAACACTTTCAAACAAAAATCTTGACACTTGTATTTTCATGTGAAACATGAGCATTGCATTCTCTAAACAAAAATTCAGCAATCCACCAACATAAGCAAGAATCAAATAACCTGGAAACACACATAACACAACACGTGAAAACAAATTTCTTCTTGGGTGGACTATGTATCTGAGCCCTAGGTCATGAGTTGGGAGGCCACTTCATTAGTCTCTACAAAACGTGATGAATACATGGAAAAATATTTATCAACACAAGGATGAAACTCTTATCTAGACTACCATTTCTCTCCAAAGAGACATTCTCCTACAAAGAACTCTAACTCACAAGATGTTCTCCTTCAACATGAAAATTATTGAATGACTTCTCACGAAATTGACATAGATGGACTCACACATAGGTGCCATGAAATGGTCCTCTTAAATTCAGTAATCAGATCCTATACATACTCATCATCATGATTGCCTCGAAATGCTAGTACCAATGGTTGTAAACTTGACTACTTTCTTTGCAAAGTGTCCACTTGGCCCTCTTTCTTCACTGTACCCTCTCAGTTTTTATGCAATAGCTAAGAACATGAATTTTCGGCATATGTCTAGATCTCATTGTCTTACTGCTGCGTACAAAAATCACATCAACTTACAACACACATCCATCTTTTTGCCAAAATAAAATCAAGAAAAGTAGTGAAACGCATCAACATACCTCCCAAGCTCGTGATGAACTAAAAATTGGCTGCTCAAATGCTAAAATGGGACATGGCATCGTGTTCCTTGCAAATAATTGTGAAATTTGAGTATAATGTTGACCCGATTCTGAAGTTGACAAATCTAGGCCTCTGTGAATCTAAAAGATTTCTTGTAGATTCCCTCATCAAGGTTCCACTTCTCAATGTCCTTCCTCTAGAAACTTAGCCAATCATATTAGGAAATTGTTTGCATCATTAGACTCTTAGCAAAAAATTAGTTCATATGAGTATAAACTTGGCATATTTATTACATTATCAAAATTCATCCCGGGGCAATCTAAAAGATTCCTCACAAGATTCGTCTTCTCAGGGTTCCACTGGATCATGGTTCCACCCTTGGATCATGGTTTGGTGTTTTAGGGTTGACTACCCATCGCTCTTTCACTAACTCTCAGCTCCCTTGTGGTTCCTCCGTTGTTGTAGTTGGATGGTAAGGTTGAGTTTTTATATAAACCCATCGATAGATTTTCCAAAGCCCCATGGGTAGGCACATTGGTAAAAATTTCCCATCAGTTGGGGGTGGCCTAGGCTCCAAACCAAGGCACCCCAATTTTCTTTTAAAAATGGCACATTTTTTTTATAAAATTTTGGTAGTGGTATGTTAAGTATGGGGCCTGTTTATTCTCTGGTTGGTTTCGTTGGTTTTTTTTATGATGGGGCCACTGGTTGGATGCGTTGACCAGTTAGCTAGATGAGTTTGATCTCCACTAACCCCAAATACATGGTGTTCGTTTAGGAAGTGTGCCCTCCAATGGCGTCTCACCCCCAAATATTAACGTATGTTGATTGGGGTGGCAGGATTAGTGGCCAACCATCCTTTTTTTTAATATTATTTTTCATTTTAAAAACAAACTGTAAACTATCAACCAGATTTTTAAGGGTCTGAAGAAAAAATAAATAGGTGACTTTTTTATTAGTTTCAACTACCAATAAGTTCGAAACTGTCGATTGGTTAGTGGCTGCTAAATTTAGGGGTTATGCTAGATTTAGTTAGATTTTCATATTTAGTTGTGCTCCAAGTTTCGCTAGTGACACAAGTCCTGCTCCTTTTGACTTGAACTTTGACTGCTAATAATTTTCACATACAAAGTAAAATTTGAGAATTGTCTTCTCTATTGGAATCAGGATGATGAGGTCTTCAATCTGGTATTGGTTTTGATGAAACCCAAAGACTTCAATTTTTTAGTATTGACGAAGTCTTATAAATACTCTTCTCTTCCATATTATTTATTTTGTTGTTATAAATTAGGTACCTCATCATAGCCATGCTCACAAGGGGGGGAGACTCACTTCAATGAGAAATATATTATTCCATTGTAAGGTTTTAAGTAATAAAATGATTCTAGATGTGCTTGATCTTTCTCTATGATTCTCTAGGGATGCTGCAACCTTACAACTCATAACAATATAAGATAATATGAGAGATGAGAGTCTAAAAGAGGACTTTATTTAATCCCATAGCCAAAACTTTATTGATCTACAATTATTTTCATAGAAATAATAATCCTTCCACCCACAATTTGTCCCTCTTTTGTAATGCTATAGTTCTAGTTAAGCTTGTGATGTAGATCAATTATGAGATATTTGTATGAAGTCACTTCCTCCAAGTTATTTTTTTCAAACATGAAGTTATTGTAGTGATGCTTTTAGATTTGATTATCATAACCTTTGTCTTGTAAATGTTAAGAATAAGGATGATGACTATCGTTAGTATAAAAATGAAGGATGATGACTATTATAATGAAAGTCATTATGAAACACCTTGTTTCTTTTAAGCAACCATATAACTTGGTATATATCCAAAAAGTGTAGGGGATAAGAGATGACATTTATTAACTCCAATATTATAGTTAATGTCATTTACCCAATCCTCAAAGTTTCTAAACTTGCCAATAATGTTCTTATAAAAACTTAACACCACAATTTTGTTGACAGTTGAAAAAAAAAAGAGGGAGTATCACTTGGTTCCGAGTTCTAATTAGACTCAATATTGTTTGGTATGATGATATATGTTGGTATGTGGTTTCAGATGACACCAAAAGAGAACTTTTTGGAAAGAATATAATACCAATCCAAGTAAAAGTATACCTATATAAAAGATTATTAGATGTATGGAATATATATATATATATATATATATATATATCCTAATTAAATTAATATTTTATATATTCTAGATACATAAGAGAAACTTTATATAAAAGTCAAACTTAAATAGAATATTAGTAATTTAGTGATAGGAAACTGATCTGAATGTGGAATATTAGTTTTCTATGCTAAGATCCTCATCAGAATACAAAAGGTGCTTGAGGTTTGTACTCCAAAATAGCAAGTAAAAACATGAGTGTTTATGTGTGTTTTCTTACGTTAATTTCATGAAAAACATTAAACATGAAATCAAAACACTGAATGGAAGCATGCATCAATCAGTTATACACCAACCATTGTTAAAGAAGTTCACCTCTCCTGGGCTACATCTCCTTGATAAGCTCTAATGGCATGACCCCTTCTCATTGTGCTCAATGTTTAGAAAATAATAGTACATAAAGTGCTAAGAAATGGAATGGTTAGCATCCCCTTCAAAGAAACAAACCTCTGCAAGAGTTATAACTCCAAATACATGTTAACCTACAATAAAACACGTAAAATTTCAGCAAACACAGGTATATTTCATTGAGACCCCATACTCCAACTTCAAAGAACATCAACAATACTACAATCTATTTGAAGTACATAAACAAGTCTCTTCATAAAAACATAGAGAAAAGAGAAATAAAAGGTACTGCACTAATGTAATATCTATTGCAGAAAGCACATGGAGTCTGGAAAACCCCTTCAAGGTCATCTCCATCTTCAAACTCCATAAATTGATTCAACTCTCTAGTTGACCATGGCACCCATATACTTACCACTGCAAAAATCCAATCTAGAAGTGCTCCTTTGATTATGAGAAATGCTCCAATGAGTCTAGAATGTCCAAAAATGGTTACCTAGCCTCTTTTGCACCCAATTTGGTCAAAAACTAGAGACGTCATGACCTCTCCTAGTTCTCTGACTATTTTCTCTACGAATTGCACAAAATTCGGCATCATCCTACAATTTCACCAACGAAGCGCTCTAACAAAGCAACAAATTCCCCAATTTTTAAGGGATTTGTAGGACTGGTAACCAAACCACTAAAACCTAGTAGTGGTTAAATTTAATGTGAATGAAGTGTTCACATGGGTTGGTTAAGCGATGGCGGTTAGCGCCAAAAGTTTAATGCTAGCAGTCACATTGTGGGCATTCACATGGGGCAGTTAGTCTTGGAAGTTAAGCGGTGATGGTTGGTGTTGGTAGTTAATGTTAGCGGTCAACATGACCATCGAAGTAGTGTTCGCATGGGGGTCGGTTAAGTCTGCCCAACCCCCCAAACCGTGTAGCATGAACCTTAAGTATTAGCGCCAATATATAAGGTTAAGAAACATAACTACGATGAAATGGTAATTAACTCTGTTGTGTGTTGGGATTTGGTGGTGTGACCCCCGCTACCTTCACCTGGTTGATACAACCATTTTGGTGGCCTCCCAGACTACCACGTGGCAGCCTCCAGATGGGCCACGTGTTAGCCCTTGTTTGACCACCAAAAAAAACACGTGAACCACAATATACTTGCCATTTGGACCACTAACAAGGTGCCACTTGGCACAACCTAATTCACCGAAGAATATGTTGACCAATTCAAACTACTATCTCACTTGCCCAGTCAGTGCCACATCAACAATACGAGCTGCTGACTAGGCTATCCTTTTTTTTTTTAGATTTGCATATTTGGAAAAACAGTCAGAACATGATACCTTGAGCATATGATATCAGTTTTCCACAAAATGAGTTGCACTAGAATGAGGATGACGAGATCTATACAATAGTTCAGGTTCCACACCATTCTGACAACTTTGAAGTTTAGGCAAATTTTGAGCTCCTGATGAGAAACAATTCAGAAAATTTAGTACATATTAATACATAAGTGTGTATCATTATATTTTTTTTTAATAAATAGTTATTTAAAAAATAATATTATGCATACTATTGTGTTTGATAAAAATCTATTGAAGATGTTGGGTCATCATTTTGTCATCTTTTCACAATTCAAGTGATTTATTTTCACACCATTCATCACCATTTTTAACCATGTTCCTCTATGAAAATACCAAAATTCCCTTATACGTTTCAAATTGGTTTATTATAATTTATTTTTTAATGAATAAAGATGGATTATGTTTGGTTTTACTAGTGATGGTTTACAAAAAAAAAAAAAAAAATCCTAGAGTCTAAGAGTGAGTTTCAATAGCCACTTCCATGGTTGGGATATTAATGCAAATCCATATGAAAATATATGGGTTTTGTTGTTGACCTCCTTAGTATGTATCCTTTTTATTTAGAATGTGCCTAGGTTGATCCCACAAGTCTCTAACTCATAAAAAACATCTCATTCAAATTGTGTGAATTGGAAATGAAAATTGATTTTCACATGTAATTTCTTGATTAATGAGGCCAAATTTGGAGATTTTGTGACATGGGTTTTGTATAAAATATACCTAGTTAGGATAACTATGTGAAAATTTCCATAAAATGTTTGATTTGGGAGATATGGACCTTTCCTTAAAGAGGGTATTTCCAATTACATTAATTTTCAAACCACATACCAAATGGAGCACCTAGTCAATAAGGACATTAAATAAATTTATTTCTAAATGATTTGTAATAATCATTAGAGAATTTTTGAGGTCCAAAATAAGCCACAAAATAAAAATATAAAACAAAAATCAACTTTATAAGAACCAATGGGATTCAAGATGACGATGTCAACCATGGGAGCTAATTCACCATTTTTGGAGTAAAAAAGTTAAAGGATAACAAAAAAAAACTACCTTTTCAACTCATATTTTCAACTTATCTCCCTACAATTTTAGTCAGTATTTTATTAGCAACACTGGTTGGATGAAAAATTTAATTCCTTATCCAAGGAGTAGCCATGTTGCATATTTTAGATGGACCTTGCTACACGAAAAATGAGAAATACGTGAAAAATGTGACTGCAATCATGTTTTTTCATGCATTTCTCATTTTTCATGTAGCAGGGTCCATCAAAATTATGTAATATGAGTAATGTTTCGATGAGAAATTGAATTCTGCAACCAATGAGTGATCCCGCTTGAAATTTGAGTAAAACTATAGGGATATAAGTTGAAAATATGAGTTCAAAAAGTAGTTTTTTCTTCTCTCCCTCTAAAATTTGACTATGTAATCTAATCTTATTTTATTATTTCCACTATTATTTTAAATTATTCATTAGGAGGCCCATTCTGGACATCAAAATTTCTCTAATGATATTTAGTTATCACATGAACCAAAATCCACCAAAAATGAAAAAAAAAAATCCTAAGCTATTCATAATTTGATTATTTTGATTTTGGGGGAATTGGTTTCAATCCACCACACTGCCCCTCTATATAAGTACATTGATATAAAATAGAGAAGGTGGGGGGAATAGTATTTGAGAAAGAGTTGGTTTTTGAATTTAATGAGCCAAGTGTTGCATTCTTATTGTACTTCATCCCTAACTAGGAAGGCCCCCTCACCTAGGTATGAATTACATAGTTAGATATTCTATTTTATGTGCATTTAATTTATTCATTTATTCATTTAATTATTGGTTGATAGATAAATTTCATATTTTTTTTTGAATTCTTGTTTTATTTACTCATGGTTTTATTTTGTAGTTAAATAGTCTTATGCACAACCAAGACACTGGGGATTAGAGATCTAGATTTAAGTCTGCTACTCAACATTATCACTTGAACCCCAAATGAGTGAAAGATTGTGACATGTGCCTAATATTAATTCAATGAATCCTAATCTAGTGCATTTCTAAAAATTTGTGGTTTGATTTGTTTAGTTATATAATATTTTATTTGAATTGATAAATCTAAACAAATCCATAGATTAATTGGTGCCAAAATAAGACTTTCATGTTAACAATTCTAGGAATTCCCATAATTATCTACCACAAGCTTATACCAATTAGATCCATGGAAAATTAGTCTTAGTTTCCAATATTTCTTATTTAGAATAGGTTCTGATCTGGTATATATTTTCTTGCATCTCATAAGTCTACAAAATCTAGATTGATAATTTCATTTCGAAAATCTAGCAATTAAATTTCCTAACAATTTTGGCACCATCGCAAGGGAGATGTTAAAGGAGTTAAAGCATTGGTACTTTAGTTCTTCTACATATGATTTGTTTGTTAGCATTATGACATAGGTTCAGCTCTATGACACATGTGTTGTCCTTGATGGCAACACACTCAAATGACATATCACAGTTCAGGCTCTCAAAATGAAAGAAAAAGAGATATACGCAACTTGGTTAAGAGGAACCTGCAGGTAAAACATGCAAAACTACAAACTCTCAGAATTCAATATGAAAATCTCAGAATGCACAATGATGAAAGTGTGGCTAATTATTTCTTACGTATAGATGAGAAAAAAACTTGGGTGAAGAAATAAAAGAAGTTACTTTGGTTGAAAAAGTGCTAAGATCCTTGTCTTCTAAGTTTGAATCAAAATTTTTTGCCATAGAAGAAAAGCAGGATCTATAGAGCATTACCATGTCACAGCTGCACAGAATCCTAACTGATTTTGAAATGAGAAAAGGGGGACCATAAGTCAGGATAGAAGACATATTCAAAGCTTCAGGAAAAGGAGATTACAATGAGTCAGGACATATGTCGGAAGGAGAGGAAGAATCAAACTTTGTCAAGAACCTTCAACAGGGTTTTGGAAGATTCAGAGGTAAGCTACCTTTCAAATTCTTTTCTTGTGGAAGAGTCGGTCACTATGCAGCCAAGTTTCCTTATAAAGACAAGCTTGACAAAGGTAAGGAACCAGTTATATGGAACGTAAAACATAATCTAAGTAAGAAGAGCTATTATACTCATGAAGACAGTGATGTATTTTCAATTAGTGATGAAGATGAGCAATGTAATGATTATAGAATTTTGATGGCTTTTGAAGATTATGGTTTCTTCGATGCTATAGATGAAGATGATCTCTATGAAGAAATTTCTAAACTTAAAATCTGTTTAGAAGAAAAGAGTACAATCATAGATACTCTGACATTCCAACTTGCTGAAAGGGAAAAACACAATGAAATGTTAGAATGTGAAATTGCGGGACTTAGAAAAGATATTTATAAAACAAAAGCTCTTAATATTAGATTTGCTAAAGGATATGAAACTTTAGATGAGATTATCAAAGTGCAGTGTTCTCCTCTAATCAACACAGGTCTCGAATATTCTGAAGAAGCATCTCAAGCGTAGAATTCATCCACCTCCAAAAGTTATCTTGATGCAGCAAGGAGAAGTGAACAGGTTGAAAATCGACAGCAAAAAGTAGATCACTAGGTAAATCAAGGTCAATCTACTTCAAGGATGAACATAAGCTGCAACCAACCACAGGTAAATCATTCTCAATTTGCCTCAAGAATAAATGCCTATGGAAACTACAATCACCGGGATGGTAGGTTTGATAATCGACAAAATTTCTTCAATGGATAATGTTTCTCATGTCATAACATTGGACACAAAGCAGCTCAATGTGTTGCCTACAAGACCATCATGACCAGGGAAGCACAAAATCAAGGGAATGTGACTGGAATCATGAAAGGAACCTACAATAACTTTTCTGCTCTTGAAAATGAAATAGAATGTTCTATTTGTAACAACTTCGGTCATAAAGATTCTGAATGCAGGAGTAGGTTTTGACAAACAACTCAGAAGGAGCAAGCTTCATTGAGTCGCAAAGCATGGAGAAAGAAAGAACCGCAACCAGAAAGATGTGGTATAGCCTTATATGCAGAAGGACAAGAAAATAGTGGTACATCGACAGTGGATGCTCGAAACATATGACAGGTGATAAAGAAAAACTTTAGTCATATAGTGCTTTAGAAAAGGAAAGGAATGTCTCATTTGGAAATGACATCCCTGCACTCATAAAAGGTAAAGGTTCTGTTCTTTTGAAAGAAAAGGTAAAATCTGGAAATGTCATGTATGTTGATGGCTTAAAGCATAATCTATTGAGTGTCAGTCAAATGTGTGATCAAGGAAATGAGGTAATATTTCGATCAAATGGATGTATTGTTCATGAGCTTGATACAGGAGAAACAATGATCAAAGGCATAAGAACTCCTAATAATTTATACATACTCAAGGGAGGACAACAACAATGCTATCTAAGCAAGAATGATGAACACTAGCTATGGCACAGAAGATTGGGACATCTAAGCTTCTCTCAGATAAGGAAAGCATGCAAATATCAGGTGGTTTGTGATCTCCATGACATCAGAATTCCAGAAAATACAATATGCAAATCATGTCAGTTTGGTAAGCAAGCATGAACTAATTTTCCTAAGAAGGAAGGATCAACTAGTAAGCCACTTGAACTTGTCCATACTGATGTATGTGGTCCATCTAGGAAAATATCACCTCGAGGAGAAGAATAATTCATATTATTCATTGACGACTTTTCCAGGATGTGTTGGATAGGACTCCTGAAGCATAAAGACAAAGCTTTCGAAAAGTTTGAAGCATTCAAAGCCTTGGTTGAAAACGAATCAGAACGCAGAAGCAAATTCCTCAGGTCTAATCGAGGAGGCAAATTTACCTTGAATGAATTCGTCGATTTTTGTGAAGAACATGGAATAAGAACGGAATTCTCTACTGTAAGGACTCCTAAGCAAAATGGAGTAGTAGAAAGGATGAACAGAACGGCTCAACAAATGGCTTGTGCTATGCTTGATGAATCTGGAACTCCTCCAACCTTCTGGGGTGAAGTTGCATTTTTTGTTGTTACTATTCTCAACAAGACAAACATCCGAGTAAACAGAACCTAGACTCCTCATGAACTTTGGTATGGTAAGACTCCTATGGTAAAATACTTCAAAATTTTTGGAAGAAAATGTTACATCAAAAGGACTGATGAAAACCTTGGCAAGTTTGAACCTAGAGTAGATGAAGGCATTATCCTTCGTTACTCTCCCCATAGAAAAGGATATAAGTGATTCACTCAAGTATTGAATATCTTATGAAGAGCAAGATCTAGAATACTAGTCATTGGGTTATGGTGCATAGCTGGCTGAACCAAGGAGGAGCTTGAGGGATAGAAGAGGGATAAGTTCAATTGAAGGGTCAAGATCTTAAGGCTTGAAGAGAAGTATCTTTGTGTGATTTTTGATCTTTTATATTTGGCACATGACTTGATCTATAAATTTGATAATATGGGTATAACTAATGTCTGAATTTTTGAAAATGGTAAATTATATTTTGTAGATCTGTATGCAGGTTCGGCATTGCAAAGGTGCGTATACATGTAGGTTCGGTAATTCAAAGAAGTGTATGCATAGGTTTGCCTGAAGCGTATGCATGTAGGTTTCACATATTAAAGTAGCGTACTTCTCACAAAAATATGTTTTAGCTACTTCTGTTTATTACTGTAGTGTTCTGGGTTAAGAATTGGTGTCTGGTTACTGTTACTATTTTCTGGTTACAACATTCAGAGAAATGATTGTTTGAATTAGTTTTTGGTTGGTGAAAAGGAGATTGGTTGATGCAGATATATTTGATGTTTGATTGATGTCATTGATGGATCCAGTCTGAAAATTTATGAAACATGTTCCTTGGAAGAAAAGAGAAGGTTGTAGCCTTCTATAGGTCAGCACCTACGTACTAGTACATCAGCTAGTACAAGAGCTAAGGGGGTTGTACCTCCCTTCCAGGAGAAGCTGGAGAATGAGAGAAGGTTGTATCCTTCTACTGGTAGAATCTTGCATACTAGTATAAGACTGCACCAGTACAAATAGATTGTAAAAAGAAGTTTCTTATTAAAAGAAGATAGAGAGAATTTGCAGCAGGTGGTTTTCACCCACATTGGGTTTCCACCTTATATCTTGTGTTTATGTGTATGATGATCTATTCTATTTTATGGCACCTGTTTACTATTCTTAAGGTTAATGAAGTTCTGATGCACTGATTAAAGATCAACTTTTAATAAATCATAAGTTTACTAATATACGCAGGTTGCTTTAGACATAGTTGTATATATGTGCAGTTTCCCATAACTAAAGTAGTGTATACAAATCTGATTGTCAAATGAAAATTAATTGATTTAATAATACCGATTCACCCCCCCCCCCCCTCTCAGTATTATTTCCAACATTGTTTTTAGTGCAAACATTTATGAATTGGAGGAGAAGAGTGGTAAGATGCAAAGGATGAACTCACTACATAATTTTTGTGGCATGGAAGCCTAACATAGTCACTTTTGTGAGCTTCTCCAAGACCTCATCATGTTGGTACAATTTTTTTTTGCTTTGTAGTAATGATTCATGGAAATAAAATCCTAAATCATGTCAAAAGATAACACCGTGAAAGAAAGCTATTAGAAGCATGAGGAGTTTAAGGACATGAAGAGTTATGTGTCATATTTTTCCAATTAATTCATTTGTTTCTAGTATAGAATAGCTTAGGAAGTTTTAATTAATTTGGATGTCATAAGAACACTTGTAAGTAGTCACTCCATAACAACAAGATGAATTTATCGATGCTCAATAGTTGACGAATAAAGGAGGGCATGTTACCACTAGAATATTTTCAACTCCTAGAAGAAATCCCCACCAAAAGTTGAAGATTATCACTAGGGATGAGTCTACATCTTAAGAAGTTGTAAAGGGGAAAAATATCGATCAAAAAATATCACAAGAGGAGGATTTAGAAGTTTCTTCTAGTTATCCTTATCAGCATGAGGAAGATATCAAATAATTATGGAAAACATCTAATGAAGAGTAGATACTAGATTCAAAGATCAACAAACTTATTGTATGTTTGTCAATAGATCCCTTGTGCACATAGGGGTTTGCTAGGAAATTATCCAAAGAACTGGAATAACAACCAAGGGAAGCCAAGGATAGAATGCTTGTATTTACACTTGGTTTCTAACATTTGTTAGGCCACCATACCACTCTACATTTCAATAATTCTATTTTATGTGCATTTAGTTTATTCATTTAAAAATTTAATATTGGTTGATAGATAAATTTCATATTTTTTTTTTGAATTGTTGTTTTATTTACTCATGGTTTTATTTTTTAGTTTAACAATCTTATGCACAATCAAGACACTAGGGATTAGAGATCTAGATTTAAGTATGCTACTCAACATTATCACTTGAACACCGAATGAGTGAAAGATTGTGACCTGTGCCTAATATCAATTCAATAAATTCTAATCTAGTGCATTTCTAAAAATTTGTGGTTTGATTTGTTTATTTATATGTTATTTTATTTGAATTGATAAATCTAAACAAATCCATAGGTTAATTGGTGCCAAAATAAGACTTTTATGTTAAACATTCTAGCAATTCCCATAATTATCTACCACAATCTTATACCAATTAGATCCGTGGAAAATCAGTCTTAGTTTCCAATATTTCTTAGTTAGAATAGGTTATAATCTAGTATATATTTTCTTGCATCTCATAAGTTTACAGAATCTATATTGATAATTTCATGTAAAAAATTTAGCAATTAAATTTCCTAACAATTTTGGCACCACTGCTAGGGAGATGTTAAAGGAGTTCAAGCATTGGTACTTTAGTTCTTCTACATATGATTTATTTTTAGTGCCAACATTTATGACTTGGAGGAGGAGAAGTGGTAAGATGCAAAGATGAACTCAATAAATAGGTTTTTTGGCATGGAAGCATAACATAGTCACTTTTGTGAGCTTCTCCAAGACCTCATCATGTTGGTACAATTTTTCTTGTTTTGTAGTAACGATTCATGGAAATAAAATCCTAAATCATGTCAAAAGATAACACCGTGAAAGAAAAGTAGTAGAAGCATGAGGATTTTAAGTACATGAAGAGTTGTGTGTCATATTTTTCCTATTAATTCATTCATTTCTAGTATAGAATAGGTTAGGAATTTTTAATTAATTTGGATGCGATAAGAGCACTTGTAGACTTATCCATTTGTAAGTAGTCACTCCATACCAACAAGATGAATTTATCGATGCTCAATAGTTTGATTAATAAAGGGGGGCATGTTACCACTAGAATATTTTTCACTCCTAGAAGAGACCCTCGCCAAAAGTTCAATATTATCACTAGGGATGAGTCTACATCTTAAGAAGTGGTAAAGGAGCAAAATATTGATCAAAATATATCACAAGAGGAGGATTTAGAAGTTTCTTCTTGTTATCCTTATCAACATGAGGAAGAGATCAAATAATTATGGAAAACATCTAATGAAGAGTAGATACTAGAGCTAGAGATCAACAAACTTATTGTATGTTTATCACTAGATCCCTTGTGCACATAGGAGTTTGCTGAGAAATTATCCAAAGAATTGGAATGACAACCAAGGGAAGCCAAGGATACAGTGCTTGTATTTACACTTGTTTTCTAACATTCGTTAGGCCACCATGCCACTCTACATTTCAATAATTCTTGAAATTATATCAACAAGAGTAGCTACCCACTCATATCCTAGTACTCAACAAGGTATATTTTTCAAATTTAGGTACATATGAGTTTAAATAAAATCCTATTATGCAAATGGATGCATTGGAAGTGTTCCTACACTTGAAGGATATTTTATTTTTCAATTATTATAGGATACAATAGAAGAACAAATAAAATAGTAAAGATAAAAATAATTCTAACTCTAAAAACGAATTTACTAGTGAGTTAGACATGAGCTTTGATTGAAAACTAGGCTATTGGCTAGAAAAGTTCTCATTAAATATTGCATACAATTGTTTGGCGACTTTTTCAAACCATTTTGGTTCAATGTTAATTTTAGATGATTATGGATTACTTAAGTCCCTCTTTCCAATATATCTTATCCCATTAACCTCAACACTCGATCAAGGATGAATATTATAGATGTTTTATAGGACCTTGAGTCTTTCATGCATTAATGGCAAGTCTCCTTATTGACAGTAGGCATAATTCATCAATGTATCCTAACCGCCAAATTCGGCAGGTGACTTGAGTTTAACGCATCTATTTTTACCTATTAAGATGTACTATTGTAACTTGATACTCATTTTCCTCATTAATGAGTTTTCTAGTGTTGGTTAACAATTTTCATTAACTATTGGCAATCCAACAAATTCTTTTTATTTTCGAGAATAGACAAATACTCACATAGATTGGATTATGCAAAACAAAAATTATGGATGAAGGCTATATGGTGTATCAATAAACTTTTGTAGGATTTTTCCTTTTATAATAAGTAGGGAATGATAACTATTAATATTAAACATGTTGGATTGTTTCAAAACAAGGAAGTATTCTATAGCATATTTAGTTATTCCTCTAGAAGATCAATGTGATTTGTTGCATACTATTCAATTCACTTCTCCATCACAGAGTTTAAGGAAATACTTCTTTTCATATCATATTCTTGCTTCATTATAACATTATTCTTGCAATTAACTTTCTTTGTCTTAGAATTTCCTATAGCATAGTTTCAAAGTATTCATGGTTGTTATTTGGTATTGGTTCTAGTAGTATTTATTGTTATTTTCCCTAGGGCAATGAATCCTAGTACAATTTTTCAAATCTAGTAACTACTTACAATGATAATAAGCTTATTTAGAGCATTTAATTTTAATTTTATATTATTTCAATCATCATAAAGAAACTACACATGAAAAATTACAACCATTAACAATAAAGAGTAGCACAAATCACAGTAAGCAATGAGACGAGATAAGAGACACCAAAATTTAGGCCAGTGGCCAAGGAAAAACCCAGAAGGGGAAAACCCAACAATATTTCTTTATGAGAGAGAGCTCACTTCATCAATTTGTACACCTATCACAATAGCATGTCATTCGCAGTATTCTTCAAAAAAAAAAAAAAAAATACAAAACTAACCAACATGATGACCTCCCATCAATGTCAAATCCTCTATTTCTATCCATAAGAATTCCTTCAATGCATAGAGACAAGTTCCATAGAAAAACTCATGCAAGACAGAGAATAGTGCCATAGGAAAGAGTGCACAAGACAAATAATAGTGCCATAAGAAGCTCACTTAAATTCCATAGAGATGCTTGCATAAGACAGAGAATATATGCGATAGGAAGCTCATATAAGTGCCACGGAGATGCTCACATAAGATAGAGAATGTATGCCATAGGAATCTCACATAAGTGCCACAAATATACTCACATAAAATAGAGAATGTATGCCATAGAAAGTTCGCAAAAGTTCCACGAATATTCTCCCATAATGATGAGAATGTATGCCACAAGAAGATCACATAAGTGTCATAGATATGCTCACATAAAACAAAGAATATGTGATCTAAAAATATGCTTTGGAGGAGATCTATTAGGCTTAATATATAGTTCTTTGTCCATGCAAATATAGATGTATCTTGGGAAGGAAGAAATGATCTAGCAAGGGAAGACTTGAGAAAATTTAGGATTACTTGATAAACACAAAAATTTAGAATTTATCCTTCATTTTTCCAATCAAAATATCAACCAAAAGCTACCAAATTTTCCACACTCCCTCTTAGCTAGGGACATGCTTTTCATTATCCCTCATGATCATTCTATGTGAATAATCCAGAGGTCTCCCAACCATAACCTAAGGGAGAGATCACAATTAAAATTCCCTCTCTCTATCAAAATCAATATCCCTAACAAATCCATAGGTATACCGATCACAACTTAAGGGAGTGATCACAAGTCTCATCATAAGGAAAGCTACATAGTGTCAAACAAATTCCAAAACCCACAACCCTATGGCTCCAAAGATCAATGCCCCACTAATCATGGGATCAATCAACATTGTTCATGAGGTCATACTGTCTAACCATATGAATTGGACTCCTAACCAACATGACCTAATAGATTATTCAGAGTCCATCTGTGTGACCATCCCACTAGTCAACCAGTTAAGCCATATGATCTAAGAGAGATCATATTTCCTGACCAAACCCATTGGTCTCCTAGTCAATGAATTAAGGAAGAGAACTCAAGATCAATCTCCTTCACCAATCTATTGGGATCTCGATAAAAAAAATTAGGGAGATATCACAAGATCAATGTCCCCAACCAAACTCATTTGTCTCTTCATAAAAACCTAAGGGATCACTTCATACCTCAAAACCAATGTTGGGTCCCTATAATACTAGTGATTACCCCATTACTATGGTAGTTGTACCCCTTATTTATATTGTTGTGCCCCTATTGCCCCCATATTGTTATTTCTGTGCCCCATAGAATCCCTTTATTGTTATTTTTGTGGCTTTATATTATTATTGTTTAGTCGGCTGGGTATATGTGACTCCCTAGACTCCTATATATAGAAAGGAGGTTTTGTTTATTTTGTATCCAAGAATTGTTCATTTATGTGATGTAAAGGAGGTTTCCCCCTCGAAGAGGCTGAATTCTAAGGCGTGGATCTCTATTTTCTATCTTTTTGTGAGCTGGTTTCATAACAACCAAACTCCCTGACTACACAGGTCTCCTAGTGCACGACTTAAGGGAGTATCAAGGATAATCTTCCCAACCATAACCAAACCTCCCAGCCGCTGCTTAAAGAAGAATTTTAGGATGTTATTCAACCAATTCTCCCTCTCATTAATAGATGTAATCACAACCACACCGGGGTTTTTCAAGACATCAAAACTGGTTTAAAAGAATAAATCTATACTAAGGTGGATTTCAGCACTTGATCACATAAATAAGTAAACAACTTATGAATCTAAAATTCTACATGTTCCAAAAGTTAACAAATATAATATTGTCATTCAGACCAACAAAACACCTTGAAGTGTTGTTTCTTTGTCTAACAATCTAATTAGAAGGGTCCATCAAATCATTAGTAGAGTATCACAACTTCTTCAAAATATTCAACAAGAAAGTGTTTATGGACTCATAATCCATTATGTCACAACATTATTAAATAATTTCACCAGGCTCATGCCACACTTTCAATTTACAATTCTTTAATCCATTCCCTCTTACACTAAAGAGATGCTCAACCCTTGTCAGGAACATAGTAGAAAAGTCACACGATCATCTTCAACAGATTTTTATTAGCATCATACTTCATGAATTATATCCATGTTCATCTTGGAAGTCACAACTGGATTCCTTTTTATCATTTATCAAAACATGCCTCTATCAGGTTGATCTTCTCTTCTCCCTTTGAGTACAAATATCATCTAACCATGAGTCTTCTTGTCACTTTATTCTTCCATCCATTTCCAATGATTTCCACACCTTTGCAATCTTTATTCTGTACTCAAAATCCTTACAAGGGGGCCATGGAAGAAAAAATAGAACGAAAACATATACAAAGACAAGAGACTCATAATGAAACAATAATAGAAACAATTAAGAAAGTATGTATCACTTGAGAATGTGTCAAATCCCTCTTATATTAGCCTTCTTACATCTAATAAACCTCATTCACAACAACAATGGGATAACCTTGTCCACATCATTGTCAAGGAGATAACTTCATTCATATAATCAAAATGTCAATCTTTCATTGTTGGTGGTAGGGTTTGACGCATGCAAAGATAACTAAGAAAAACAAGGCTAAAAATTTCAAGAATGCTTATGGGATTAATATTATGAACATTAATCTTAAATAAGGTGTAGCAGGGTATGATCCTTTTACTCAATCTTAGACAAAGTCATAAAATTATTACACTACAAAGGGAAATGTTGATGAAGGACAAACGTGTGTTAACAAAGAGGCAGATGCAACCAAGGAAAAGGAAGCCACAATTGTTGTAGCATTGGAACTTGTCGAGGATCAAGGAAATCTTGTGGAGATTAAGGATCATATACTTGAAGATTCAAAGGTGTTTTCTCTACACGATTTTGAGCTTCATATATCACTTGTTGAACCACAGAAATACGAGGGTGCTCAAGGGAGGCATTTAGCTGTTATGGCTACAAAGTAGAAGATTGAGGAAACATGTGGGGTGAAAATTCCTAGTAATGATGGAAGGAGGCATAACCTAAACTTGACTATAAATTATTACAAGGGTAGAAGAGGTGTGTTGTGAAAAATAGACAATCAAATATTTGGAAATTATGTTTTGGGATTTCCTGTGAGTGGGGGCCTAAGTTAATGAACTCCAAAATGTGAGTCATGCTATCGAAATTCATGTTGTCAAATAAATGTCATTTTTATTTATAAGCAAGATATCACTTTGTTCACCGCAAAAGATTCTCAGTGACATGCACTAGGAATTTTTTAAATTAATGTATATCCAAAAAATTCAGGAAACTAAGTTTCACATAAGGAATTAAAAAAATCATGGTTTTGTTTTGATAATTTATTTATACATTGTCCTTTTAATCACTTTGAACTGTACTGCAATAACTTAAGCAATGAATGATTGTCTTGTAACAATAGAAACATCATGGATTGACTGAGGACATGAAAATCGCACTATGTTACACACATAAGCAAGGTTGTGGGACATATAAACAATGGTTTCTTGTTTCACTCATAACCATTTTGCTAAATGATGATATTTAATTTTACAAAACATTTCCTTTCATCCAAGGTAAAAAAATTTCCACTATAAATATATGATATAGCACTTAATGAAGTGTTTTCTTTTATCTTATTTGAGATTGGCGCAATAATGTTGTATATTATTTAATTGTTACTGAAATGAGGTGTATATTTTGTTTCATATTCATGTAATATACATGTCATGTTCTATTAATTATAGTTGTTTATTTTTCCTAAATGCTTAAAACTATGCTTTTGAGCTGGAATAGTTCTATCTTGCATGTATAGCTATTGTTTTCTGGTAATTTTTTTATTTTTATTGGTTTCAATTGATTGCATTTCTATTCTATGTAATAAAATATCTTGGAGCTTGATTTTTACGAGAACATTGCATTGGAATTGTTCCCTTTCTTTTGAACTATGGGAAAGAATATACAATGTTGTCCTTGAACATGTGAAACGAACAAATTGTTATAGATAAAAAATTCCCTTCCCTCGCATGATTTGACTTCTCTCCCATTTAATGAGAAGCTTCATGTTACAAAGAATATCTCAAAAATATTGGGGTGTAGTCTAATTATGTTATAAATTGCCTTTCCCAACTATTAAGTTGTAGTCTACTTCTCTCTTATATGGCAAAACACTCTTGAACTCCTATCAAAACTCAAATAATATCCAATTTCAAGTCTAAATGACAACCCTTTTGAGATGTATGTGATAAAGTGGTCATCTACTATGGAATCTAAAGGTAGATCATCTTCATCTACCACCAATTTTAAGGAATTTAAGAAAATAATCTTCCAGAATTAATCAAGTCAAAATAGTTATGCTCGATCCAAGCTATTTATGGGCATATGGATATCAAAAAACGGTTCGAAATTCACTTTGAGAGTTAGGTACCACAACTCTAATTAATTGTTGGGGTACTTTGGGTTGTGATAGATGCATTGGATAACACAACCATTATGTAAATTGGGTCTTATTAATAAAAACCAGCCTGCTTATAGTAGAATCCACCCAAACAATTAGACAAGGACATGAAAAACAACAAAAACTCATGGCATAGTATGTTTGCAAAATGATACCTTGAAATAATGTTTCCTTGTTAATACACATTCTTGCCTTCTGTCTATCTGTCTATGTTTTGGTTTCTCCATTAAATTGTGCACTCACTACAATGTAGTTTGAATTGTGAAAACACCAGAATGATTTTGAATCATGTGCACACCATAAGCAAGTTTAAATTGCATGGGGAACTAGAGTTTGAGTACATATTGAGCATGTCATGGAGGTGGCCTACATTGATGAAGCAGGGAGATGGAGAGTTGAGGACATATCTACACAATGATGGATTGATATGGAGCTGGTTTCTGTCAATGATGGAGATGGTATGAAAATGGGGATAAGTGCTAGCACAAAACCTAGGGAGTTAGTCCACATGATACTAGTGAACATAAGAAATATGATAGTCATTAAATCCAATTGATAACATAAGTAGACTATCTTTCCTAAATATCCATAAAAAAACTTGCAATAACTAAAATATAAACTACATGTTGTCACTACTACAACACCCTCCAAATTTTTCCTAGCTTCAAATTATGGAGCCTTATCATGTTCATGCCATAAATTCATTAAGGTCATTTCTGGTCATGTGGTCTATGTGTTCAAGTCTTCCCTTAGAGATACTAAGTCTCAATCTACTCACTTTCTCTTGCCCAACTCTTAATGTCTTCCTAAGCTAACACATGCATCCGTTATTGTGTAATCTTTAGCAACAACGATTGCATAGTCCCTAGAGATAGTGATTGTACAATCTTTATCAAAAATGATTGTGTACTTTCCAGTGACACTCACTACAGAACCCTTGTTCACATTGAGTCCCTGCCCACCATGATTGTGTAGTCCCACTCTCAATGATTGCATAATCCCTAGTGATAACGTAAGGGCATCCTTTGCAGATAATGATTGCACAGTCTCTGTTGACAATAAGAGTGTACTTCTTTAAGTCAATACTATCACACCTCTTAGTAGTAGTCAATTCACTCTTCACTCTTAGTTTCCCAACATGCACTAAGAACCCTCACAAATTCTAACCCTAACTACATGTCTACTCTCCCTATCATTAATGAAATTTTGAGGTATAAAATGGGCCTCAAATAAAAAATGTACAACCAAAATCAAATTTATAATAACCAATTGGATTCAATATGATGATGTCCACCATGGGGGGTGACTCACCATTTTTAAAGTAGAAAAGTAAAAAGATAAAAAAAATAAATAAAAAAAAAAACTACTTTCTCAACTCATATTTTCAACTTATCTCCCTACGATTTTACTCAAATTTCGAGTAGGAGAACTAGTGGGATGCATAATTTGATTTCTCATCTGAGGTGTGCACATGTTCCATACTTTCAAGAGACCCTACTACATGAAAAATGAGAAATACATGAAAAAAGTGATTACAATCACGTTTTTTCATGTATTTCTCATTTTTCGTATAACAGGGTCCATCAAAAGTATGCAACATGCGTACTCCTTGGATGAGGAATTAAATTTTGCATACAATAGGTGCTCCTTCTCAAAATTTGAGTAAAATCTTAAGGAGATAAGTTTAAAACATGTGTTGAAAAAATAGTTTTTTCTTTTATCCCTCTAAAATTTGATGATGTAATCTAATCTTATTTTATTATTTCTACTATTATTTTAAATATTCCTTAGGAGGCCCATTTTAGACCTCAAAATTTCTCTAATGATAAATATTCCATCCCAGATATCATCTCATATTCATCTTTTTCTTTTGAGCTCTGAGCACTTTTGGAGTACAAGGAGCATTCTCTCATTCATGGTTGTGAATCCTCCATCTTCCAAGTGAGTTTAACAACTACCATTTCCACTTTCAAAAGTGTCACTTTTGATTTATTTTTCCCTTACATGTGTCAATTTTTCTTGCTCTATCTTTTGCAAGTGTTTCTTTCACTAGTTTTCATTCTTTCATGTGTCGCTTGTGTTTTCTTTTGTTTTCGCATTTGTCACTTTCACTCTTGCATGTGTCTCATTCACTAGTTTTCACATGTCTAAATAGCACCTTGGTACACCTTTTAGAGGCAACTCCATCACACTCTCTTGTACTATTTGATGTTATCTAGCATAAGAACAGGTGTAGGACACTCTCCCATAACATAGTGCATCTTTTGATCACAGTTGACACTTATGTCGTAAACGTACATCTTAAGTGTTGCACTTGAATATAATTGTCGCTTTACTCACATTTTTTGCATGCATGTTGGTTTTGGGTACTGCGAATCTTATTTCTATGTGCATGTGTGTATATGTGTGTTTGATCATGTTGAAGGCTTGTTATATGTTCTTACCCTCTTGTCTCATTGATCTCACATTTATTCAATTTTGGAGTTGTTCCTCATCCTGATCATCTCTTGCACAACTCATGAGAACATTCAACTTTTAGCTAAGTGATGAGAACATTTCACATTCCTAATCCTCAATAATGAGAATCTTACCTCCTGAACCTATACACCGTGTCCATCTAGAGGAAAATCTACTTCAACTGGGCATTAAGTAACCTCACAACACAGACCCTAAACCTTGTTTCTTACACTTTCCTATTATTCAAGATTGGACCAACCTTGCCTTGAATTGTGCACTATGCATTATTAGGGGATATTACGACCATCTTTGGACCCTTTTATTTCTTAATTTCAATCCTAAGAGCCTCTTCCTTACCCACTATGCATTGCACAGTTATAGTTCTCAAGCTTGCCTCCCTTGCCACTTGAACTTTCCCTCTACCTAATGCCTAGATCATCCATGCCTTCACTTCACACTACACACTTTTAGAGAGAATTAGGGTCATATCTCAATCCTTATCATGCTAAATTGTGTAATCCTAAGAGCCTCTTCCTCAACCATTGTGCATTGTGTAGTTACAATGTCCAAGCTTGTCTCCCTTGTCTCTTGAATTATCCCTTTACATAATTCCTAGACCATACTTGCCTTCACTGCAAACTACAAACTTTTAGTGAGCATTAGGGTCATATTTCAATCCTTTTGGTGCTCAATCACGTAACACCTACATCCTCCTCCTTAATCACTATGTATTGTGCATTCCTAGTGAGAAATCTTGTCATCTTGTTGACGATGATGGATACTACAAACGTGTAAAGGGTTCTCCCTGATGAAAAGTCCCATTTAGAATTCATGTTGTTTGGTGTGATATCCCTTCTGGAAATAAGTCCTAAATACCATATTCTTAAACATATGCCTTGGCTTCGATGTTCAGCATGATAGAGTATTACACAGGTAATTTCAGATTAGCAGGTAAGTATGCCTTGTGGAATGTTCAACTATAGAATCTATCAGGGTTCTTATATTGAAAGGGGAAAGAACATGATCCTTTTAAAGAAAAGTAGTATTACTAATCTATAAAATACACACGATCTTACACAAGTAAATAAATAGTTTGCCAACTAGTGAAATAGTTCACATAGAAGCAACAATTGTTAAAACATATACAACACACCTTAAACCATATAAGTACCAAAGCCACAAAAATAGTTCAATTTCCTTGGCACAGATGAAAACAACATACATCACAAACATTCAAAGAATATTCTTACAATATTTATGATATATGCACAAAAGTGTGTTGGCATAGTGAGCTTCTGAATTAAGTAAAAGTTCCAAGATACATCAAGACATCAAACACCACTAACCTCAATAGTGGAGCGTTAGAGAAACCACTTGCTCCTCCTAAAGAACTATCTTCCTCTCTAATGATTAATAGGAGGATCCAAGGTGAAAATACCTTTACATGAACAATGAGGGTGTATATATGATAAATGGGTGATACGTACAATTTTAATGTGTAGATTCAAAACTACTCATGAAATTTACTAGATCACAACAATTGAAGCTACTATACTCATCTCCAGAAAGAAATCATGGTCGAGAACACAAATCATTAACATGTAGAAAATTCAACACACATACATAGAGATTTATCTAGGGGAAAACAACTTCTTAAAACCCCTTACTATATATGGTTCATTAATCAATAAATAAAGAAGAAATACAATGCTTTCTGAAGCCTAAGAAACCCTTGCACTAGTATAATCTATGTCACTACCTCAGAAACTCACTCAAGCCAATGCTTAGCCAATTTCTCAGCCTTCTAAGCTACTATTTCCTTTCATTATTTAATGAGCAATTAGACCCCTATTAATTAAGGAAATTACTCATTGAGAATTGTGCAATTCCTGTACTCCCTTCTTTGATTTCATGCACCATCTGTACAACTTGGAATTCTACAACTAATAGTACACTTCCCTTGAACTCTAATCTCAACTAGGCAACTCGAAATTTCTACATGCATGAGTTAATTTAGGTTGAAAAATGTTACATGCCCTTGACTAAAGCTCCACTTGTTCTACTAACAGTGAGAAATAGTTACACTCACAATAACGCAACTTAAATATATTGCTAAAAACTAGCAATCAGTCATGTAAAATTGAACTCAAGTGTCTCCAACTCAAATTTACTAAGTTAACTGAGTGAAAAGACCCATGCCACCTTAGTTAATTACCTCAAAGTATTTTATTTTATTGAAATTAAAATTCTCCTAATTTAATCAAGGCAAAATTAAATTAGTAGTTTCTTGCTGCATTTTCAACACTCCCTCTCAGAAAGAAATGGATTATCAGATGCCCAAACCCTGCTTCTATGGAACTCAAATTTTCCTGTTGAAAAGGCCTTTGTCAAAACATTTGCATCATGTTCCTCTATCAAAATGTGTTGCAACAACATAATATGCCTCTGCACATAATCTTGTAGATGGTGATACCAGATGTCAATATGCTTGGATCAATCATGAAATATTGGATTCGTAGAGAGTTTGATACAACTTTGATTGTCATTGTAAATCACTGTAGGATCCATATTCTTAACAAATAAACCAACAAGAATCTTTCTCATCTAGATAGCCTCACATATTGCTTGACTTTCAACCAAGTATTATGCTTTTGTTGAGCTGAGTGCCATAGATCTATGCTCCATGTTGTATTATGAAACTACTTCTAACCCAGCACTGAAAATTCCTCCTGAAGTGCTCTTCCTGTCTCATGGAATCCCCTCCCAATTTTCATTTTTGAAGCCTTGCATATTCACTGGCTCTATCCATTTATACCAAAAACCAAACTAAGCAGTGCTTCTGAGGTATCTCAACACAAACTTTATTTCCTTCCAATATGTTTTGGTTGGCTTAACCATGGCTTGACTAAGATGGTTAACTACATAACACATGTTTGGTCGCATGTTCACCAAATATATGAGTGAACCCACAAGATACATGTAGATGGTAGCCTACACTTCCTCACCTAAAGTGGAATCCTATTTCCTCCAATTTCCTTCTAGAGGAGTGTCAGTGACTTTTTTTCTCTCCATGTGGAACTTCTTCATTATCTCATTGGCATACTTTCCCTGAGAGACAAACAGTTCCCCTTCTCCTTTCCATACTTCCAAATCGATGAAATAATGCATGATTATCATGTCCTTCATCTCGAACTCTCTTACAAGGTCCTCCTTGCAAGATTTGATCAGCTGCTCATCACCAGTAAGGCTCAAGTCATGAACATTTAAAACAATAATCAATAATTTACCTTCGACCAAAATGTGATAAATGTTTGCATCTGCTTCACTTTTGGTGAAGCCTAAACTAGTGAGATAGTTATCGATCCTGGTATACCAAGCATTTAATGCTTTATTGAGTTCATACAACGCTCAATTGAGTTTGCACACATGAAAATCTCTGTCAAAGGTCTCAAACCCCTTCGACTGCTCAATATACACCTCCTACTTAATAACTCCATTGAGGAATGATGTCTTCACATCCATCTGGTGCATTTCCACCCCATCTGCATTGACAGTGATAGAATTGACCTGATGGATGAGTACCTTACTACTACAACAAAGGTCTCCTCATAGTTAGTTCCCTCCACCAGACAGAACCCCTTAAATTTGGCCTTGTTTTTATCTATGATCCCATCTTTTGCATGCTTTACCTTATAAACTCATCTTGAACCAACCATTGATTTCTCTGTTGGTCTTGGTACCACTTCCCAAACATTGTTTCTGACAATGGAATCATATTCCTCTAACATAGCATCAACCCATACTAGTCTTTTCACTAGTTCCTTCAATTAGGATGGTTCTGTCTCAACTAGATCACTCTTCAAAGGCATGTACCGAGTGTACAAATCTGGTGACCTCCTTTTTTTGCATTGTGATGTGGGTGCTCCGAAATTATCTCTAACATCCTACAATAATTTTTGAGCTTCCCTAGTTTGCTTCCTTCCTTCTTTGGATGTATCTTCTTGAGTGGATGTCTCCACTCTCTGCTCCTTTTCTTATGGTTTCTCCACAACTTCCTGAGGTTCTTCCTTTGGAGCCAAAATATCATGACGAGTTTGCAACTGAATCTACCCCTCAAGGGAACACCTCATTGCCCTCTCCTCATCAAACCTCACATCCTATCTTCCCATTGTCATCCTAAGGGGTGGAGAGTACACCCAATAGTTGTGAGGTGTATGTTGGGCATGGGATCCCCCAAGGAAAGTTTTGGTGCTTAAAGCCCAGATTTTGGCCAAAAATTATAAATCCGATGTAAAGGCTCCACATTTTGTGGGTGCAGAGTGTGAAGTTGTAAATGAGTCATAGGGTTTTCCGCCCTCAATTTTGTAATGTAATGTTGGCTTTAGAGATCTACCCATGGTCTGCGAAACATGGGATTGTATAAATAGACCAAGGCTCTGAGTAGTTGAAACATCTAATTAAAGTAATGATCATGGAATAGAAGCATAGGAGAAGATCTAAGTGTAAAGTTGAGTCTTTTGGTCATGGAGTAGGAGAAGGCTCTGCAACTAAGTGTGTAGAGGCCTAGTAGTCTGCAGCTGAGTGTGCAGACCCCTGTAGCTGAGTGCGTAGAGGCCTAGTAGTCCAAAGATGAGTGCAAGGATGCCTGTAGCTGAGTGTGTCGGGTGAGTCGAGTCTGTAACCAATGGAGCATTAATAAAGAGAAGTTCTTGTATCAATTTTGTGTAATTATTTCTTAGTTTCTGCGTTGAATATATTGGGTATAAATTGCATTTCTATTGTTTATATGATGCGCGAACATACATAACTATGTAGATTAAGTCAATGTAAGATAAAGAATTTGTTTACGCAAGGTTAACTAACATTTGTAAGAAGATAAGTAAAATACGCGGCGTAACTTGGGGAAATAGCATAGATTGTTGCCTTAGTAGCACAAAAGCATCTCAACCTTGGTTAGGGATGCGCAAAAGATGATCATAACAGATCGCAAGGGTCTCGCAGGTTAGAACAGTGCGTGAAGTGAACTGCGCAAAGGTAGGCACAGTTGGACTAAATTGGCACATTAGACATCTCAAGGGTGTGGAAACTTGGTTCTAGCATCCCCCCATACTGCTTCGGGTGAGACTTTAGTCTGCGCACCATAGGATGATGCCAAAAGGGCCAATAGTGTAGGTATTTGTTTGGTTAATTAACTTTGAACATGGGTTAGGCACCCTCAAGCCAACAAATGGTTCCGTTGCTGGGTTGTGGTGGCCAACCCTTCATCAAGATTCAAAAGCAGATTGCAACACATGCGATGTATGCCAAAGAATGGGTAAGCCATCACGAAGGGACGAGATGCCTTTGAATATGCAAATGACCTTGCAGTGCTTTGAAAAGTGGGCGATCGACTTTGTAGGACCTATCAAACCTCAAGGAAAGACAAGCACAAGATATATTATCACTATGACAGAGTACCTGACTCATTGGGTTGAAGCACAACCGGTAAAGGATTGCATGGCCGCGACAGTCGCGAAGTTTCTGTTTGAACACATACTGATGCAATTCAGTTGTCCAAAGATATTGATAAGCAATCACTGTACACATTTCCTAAATGAAATGATCAACGCAGTGACGCAAGAGTTTCAGGTGTATTATTAGAAAAGCAAATTATATTAGCCGTAGGCTAATGGGACCATAGAAGCATTTAGCAAAGTATTGGAGACCGTACTAATGAAAGTATGCAATGCACAATGAAGTGATTGGGACCTGCGCGTACCCACAGTATTATGGGCTTATAGGACGACATGCAAGAAACTAACAGGATAGACGCCTTTTAGGCCTATCTATGGAGTGGAAGTTATAATGTCGATGGAATATATCATGCTTAGTGTGCACATTGTAGCGCTTACAGTTATGACAAACTGCGGAGCCCTAGAGGAGAGGCTCATGCAGATGGAGGAGCTTGAAGAAGAATATGTTTTGGTTGCATTCCACCAACAGGTACAAAAGCAACGCAAAAAGGCCTGGCACGATCGAAATATCAAGTTTCACACCTTTAAGGTGAATGATTTGGTGTTGTTATACAATAGTAAGTTTGATAAATTCCCCTGGAAGCTCCAAATTCATTGTATGTGACTGTCTGTTATTAAGGATATCACAGATGGTGGCATGGTGTAGTTGGCGAAACTGAATGGAAAAATTTTCCCCGGGAAAGTAAATGGTAGTTGTTTGAAGCCATACACAGGTGGCCTGCCCATTTGACTAACTGAGGGAAGCACAGTCTTAGCACTCCAGACAGCTGAAAGGAGGCATGGGGCTATAAACTACTCTGCCTAAGAGCTGCATGATGTCAGGATTTGCATGCAATAGCGAGGTATCACAGGGTCTGTGATAATGTGAGGGTAGCTACACTACCACATAGGTTGGTTGGAAAGTGAACGTTACAGTCATTATTCATGATGTGATGCTTGGTTTGAGACCAAATGGAGTGGGCGACAAGCATTTAAGGCAAAATTTATGGGCTAGATTTGGGAAAATCTGTTGCCAAGGGAGCATTAATGGGTTGGATTTGGGGGCAATAGTCGAATTCGAATTCAAAAGGTGCTATGAATTACAGGTGGATGCTCAAGGAGCAGGTGGATGTTGCTCGACACAAGGAAGCTATCTTGAAGGTGCGCGTACAACCATGAATCGATTAGGCCTTTGTCATTATAGCCTCCATCAAAGAAAAGCTCATGTAGATGTAAGGTACACAGGAATAGATTCAGGGTAACAGTTCAGCTACTGCGATCTCTGAACAGCGCGTCCAAGAAGTGCAATAGGCAGCTGCTGAGTGCACTGTTGATCTTGCAGCAGTCTAAGCAAAGTTGGGAGGTCTCTGCATGAAGATCTCTGCACCAACAGAGTGACTTGATGGTGAGTGACGATGTTTGTGTTGAGTTCCTGTTGGGTGCAGGATCGCCCAAGGAAAGTTTTGGGGCTTAAAGCCCAGATTTTGGCTAAAAATTGTAAATCTAATGTAAGGACTCCACATTTTGTGGGCACGGAGCGTGAAGTTGTAAATGAGTCATAGGGTTGTCTGCCCTTAATTTTTTAATGTAATGTCGGCTTTAGAGATATATCCATGGTCCACAGACCATGGGATTGTATAAATAGAGTGAGGCTCTAAGTATTTGAGACATCTAATTAAAGTGATGATCATGGAATATAAGCATAGTCAAAGATCTAAGTGTAAAGTCAAGTCTTTCGGTCATAGAGTAGGAGAAGGATTTGTAGCTGAGTGCGCAGAGGCCTAGTAGTCTGCAGCTAAGTGCGCGTACCCCTGTAGCGGAGTGTGCAGGGCGAGTCGATTCTGTAACTAGTGGAGCATTAATAAAGAGAAGTTTTTGCATCAATTTTGTGTAATTATTTCTTGTTTTATGCATTGATTATATTGGGTATAAATTACATTTCTGTTGTTTATATGATGCGCGACCATACATAACTGTGTAGATTAAGTGAATGTAAGATAAAGTATCTGTTTACGTGAAGTTAACTAACATTTGTAAGAAGATAAGTAAGATACACGATGTAACTTGGGGAAATAGCGCAGAACATTACCTTAGTAGCGTGAAAGCATCTTAGCCCTGGTTAGGGCTACACGAAAGATGATCATAATAGATCGTGAGGGTCTCGCAGGTTAGAATAGTGTGTGAAGTGACATGTGTGAAGGTAGGCACAGTTGGACTAAATCAACATAGTAGACATCTCAAGGGTGCGAAAACTTGGTTCTAGCATCCCCCCATACTTCTTCAGGTGAGACTTCAATCCGTGCACTGCACGATGATGCCAAAAGTGCCTGTAGTGTAGGGATTTGTTTGGCTAATTAACTTTGAACTTAGGTCAGGCCCTCTTAAGCCAACAGTGTATCAGTGTACCCCAAAAATATGCCCAACTTTATTTTTGGCTCTATATTTTTCCTGGATTCCTTGTAAACATGATAGTAAATTGACGATCCAAAAATCCTGATGTGTAACACATTTGGTTTCTTCCCTGAAGAAGCTTTCTCTAGTGTACTCATGCCAAGAATCCTAGGATGACTCATGTTTTACAAATAGACTGTTGTGTTTCATGCTTCAACCCATAAGTGTAAAGGTAGGATTTGGTCATGTCCCACAATACTTTGTTATTCATCTCACCCACCCCATTTTGTTGTGGGTTACGAAGTGTTTTCAAATCCTATTGAATGCCTTGCTTTGCACAAATTTTTTTTAAATTCATTCAAAATGTACTCACCACCATTACCGCTCCAGATAGCCTTCACTTTCCTACAAGTATATTTCTTAGCAATTATTTTCAACTCAACAAATTTGGAGAATGTCTAGACTTTCTTCTACATGAAGTAGATCTAGCACTTCCGTGATAAATCATCTACAAATATAACATAATACATGTGCTTGGAAGTGGAGGTTGTTCAGAAAGTTCCACATACATTATATTGGATTCTTTCAAGGATCTCATGCACCCTCATGCCCCAATCATTGAAGGTTGCTTTTGTGTACTTCCCCATTGTTCACCTTTTGCATGTTTCCCGCTTCTCTAATCCTCCATTGGGAATTCCTATATAAATGTGTTGCATGATCTTCAAAGTTCCATGATGCAAATGGCCAAGTCATCTATGCCATAATTCACTGAAATCTCAGCTTTGCACCTTCTTTTCTTTTGTGCTCAATGTTGCATAGTCTTCCACATCTAATTTGTAGAGGTTCTTCACTTGAACCTTGATCTGCTTCACTTTTCCCGTGGTGATGTGTCTCAAGAAATTCTTCTTTTGTTGAATATCACATCGTAGCCATGACCCTCCAACGCACCATGGAAACTAGATTATTCTTCAAACCTGGTATAAACATCACATCCTTTAGCTTGAAAGGGGAGCCAAACTGGATATGAAAGGTGATAGCATTGATCCTAGTAACATTGTACCTTCTGTCATCTCCAAACTCAACGTTCATCTATAGAACTTTCTCCTCCAAGTAACTGAAACATTATTTCTTCCCCAACATGTGGAATGAGGCACCACTATCCAGGTACCACATGCTTCCTATTACTTTTCTTGCAATGTATGCAATGAGAGTGAAATCAAGGTCAGACTGTGAAGCCAAATCTTCACCTTCACTGGCTACTTTAGGCTCCTTCTTTCTTTCCTTCTTGTGTGGACACTTCGTGGCATAGTGCCCGAATTCATGATAGTGAAAGCACTTGATTTTGGAAAAGTCTTTCTGCTTTCCCTCTTGGATGGAATGAGCCTCACCTTGGGACTTCTTCCCTTTGGCCTTATTTCCCTTGCTAGATAATGAAAATTCCTCTTCCTCTTCTTTGGAAGAGGTCTCATCTCTGGTATTCCGCCTTATTTCTTCCTGCACCAAATCAGACCAAAGGCGTTCCCAATTTGGTAGCTTCTCTGTCCCATTTACTGAATCTTAGTCGTTGTGCCAGCTCTTCGAAAGGCCTAGAATTACTAGGCTTACCAAATCATCCTCTTCTATAGTAACATCAACTTGACCAAGTCCATCATGACAATGTGTGAACATGTTAAGGTATTGTGGAACTGTGTCGCCCTTATGCATCTTGAAATTCCAATGCTTGTCCTTCAACGCTAACTTCCTGTGGTAACTATTGTTTTGGAAAAAATATTCCAAGGCTTACCTCATTGCATACGGAGTATCTTTCTTGTGGAGATTTGAGACAAGATGATCTCACTCTCCCTTCAATATGATCCTCTTCGCCTTTGCTACACAGTTTTCCCATTCTTCTAGATCTTGAGCATCAAATGTTGGAGGCTTTGTAATATCATTATCTATGAATTCCTTCAACCCATTATCTTCCAACACTTCCTCCATCATGTCCTTCCAAGAAACATAATTCGCACTACCCTTAAGGAATACTCAAGCCTTAGTCCACATAAATCCATCCCACTAGCTTTGAAGAATTGATCCTACAAATTTGATCCACCTGCAACGACAACTTCAAATTCTCTTCTCTTTCTCTTGTACCATGTAGAAATTTAGTGTGTAGATTCAAAACTGCTTGTGAAATTTATTAGATCACAAGACTTGAAGCCAGTCTACTCATTTGCAGAAATAAATTCACGATCGAGAATACAAATCATTAACATACAACAAGATTCAACACATACACAGATATTTATCAAGGGGAAATAAATTTCTAAAAACCCCTTACTATCTGTATTGTATTGATCAAAGAATAGATAAGAAATAGAATGCTTTCTCAAGCCAGAGAAACCACTCCACTAGTATAATCTATCTCGCTACCTCACATACTTAATCAAGCCAATACTTAACCAATTTCTCAGCCTTCCAAGATCCTATTTCCTTGCATTTTTTGATGAGGAATTGTCCCCCTATTAATTAGGGAAATTATTCATTAAGAATTACATAATTCCTTTAGGCCCTTCTTTGACTGCATGCACCACCTATACAAATTGAAAAATTCTACAACTTATAGTACACTGCCCTTGAGCTCGAATATCAACTAGGTAACTCAAATTCTCTACATGCATGGTTTAATTTACGTTGTTTAATCAATTTAACCAAATTATCACTCCATGTGAAAAAAATTACACCTTTGACTGAACCTCTACTAGTTCTACTAACATTGAGAACCAGTTACACTGACAACAACTCAAATTAACTGAAATAGATTGATAGAAATTAGCAATCAACCATGTAGAACAGAACTCAAGTGTCTCCAACTCGATTTACTGAGTTAACTGAATGACAAGACCCTGCAACCTCAGTTAACTACTTCCAAGTATTTTATTGAAATTGAAATTCGAAATTCTCGTAATTTAATAAAGGAAAAATTAAAATTAGGATTTTCTTTCTACATTTTCAACATGATCATTCACCTCCCTTGTGACTCTTGGACTACCCTCATGATTCTTTGACTTCTGTATGACCTTTCAATTTCATATAAGAAACTACACAGTACAATGATGACTCTTGGACATCCACTTTAAATTATGTTTCTCCATGTAAAATTTTAGGGGCTAATATTCGCAGGTAGGCTAATGTTTCATGTTTTTCTTGAAAAAAATATTTGCCAATTTCCATTTTTTTTAGAAACGATTCACCCAAATTTTATAATATTAAATTATTTTACATACAATTGCTAAAAATTTATATACAATAATATAAATTATAATTAGAAATCAAAATACTTTTAGAAACAACTTGTCAAAAACTTACACTTTTCATATTAGGGACTAGTAACATTGGCCAAGATTTCTAAAATTTAAGTAAAAGTTCCATCCTTAAAATCTTCCCTACATTTATCCAATATTGAATTTACATAATCCACAAAATTATGTGGCACATGGTGACTGATGACATGAAATGACATGGTATTGATGTCATGGACTTCATACAGACATGACAATGTCAAACCACTCTTTGATGTTGCTTTCTTCTTCTTGAAAGATGAAACATGGTCTTCTTCTTCATCCTCCATATGGCTTTAAGGTAAGGAGTATTCAATGTGATCTTGATCTCTAGTTGTTGTCGCAATTTAATGTCCCTTTGTCCCTGTTGATTGGCGACCTTTCTTTTCAGCTTCAAAGGTGTCTTCTAGTAGGGTCTCCTTCTCTATTTCTTTCCTCATCATCCTGTCATAACATGATAGAATACCTACAACTGAAATCCACTCATGATAAGACGAAATTAGTCCAATAAACCCCTAGCCTAACATGCTTCGTGATAACCACTAGTTGAACTACAACTTGGTAGTAAGGTAGGAGATAGACTCAGGGATTGCATAACTTAGGAGTTTATTGGTCAAGACTGAGCCTTGATACTACGCAGTAAGAAGTTCAAGTGGGCCAAGGTTTGTCATTTGCGTAGTTGAGGGGTTCAAGAGGTTAGGCTAATTCCTTGAGGATTAAGGATTCCAAATGCATAATTTCTGAGGGACAGTGGCCAAGGGATTTTGCAGTTGCATAGTCCAAGAGCTCAAGGCTAAGGCATGAATCTTGAGATTGCACAGTGTGTAGAGGAGATTGGTTGAAAGAAGGGATTGGATAGTTCTAGAGATCACGGGTCGGGATTGAGCACTGCCACTGCACAGTGCACATTTATAGGAGGCAGAGATTATGCAATGCACAATTTTAAGAGGTAAGGTTGAGGCTTAGGGACTAAGACTACATAGTGCATAGTTCAGGAGCACTAAGTGATTCCAGGTTTCTCAGTTGGGAAGTTTTTTAGAAATGACTAAGTTTGGAATCAGTGAGACCAAAGTGAATAGTGATAAGGATTAAGTATGATCACACACTTAGAACACTTAACAATAAAACATAGATAACCTAGAGCACATGACCAACATATTTTCCTCAATGTGACAACATTGTGACGGTTTACCCCAAGTGCGACACTAAAGATACACTTGTGACAACGATGACAACACTTCTGTGACAATGCTTTAAAATTTGGCAATGAGAGTGATACATGTTTACGTGGTAAGAATAACTCATGAAAACAAAGTTCACCCTGTGAAACAAACCAAAAACACATTTATACGATGTGTTATGCTTGCCTATGGTAAAGACAACACTTTGATTTTCTTCAAAATGGGACAAGAATACTTAGAAAAAAGACATGTGATAACTCTTAATACTTGCAATGATAGCATGCAAATTCAAATTAGGATATCAAATTTGGTTGTAGGCCAAAATTTTAGAGGGTGTTGTAGTAGCAACAACACTTGGCAATACACTAGTTGAATTCCATCTTCTCTGCCTTGATTAATTCTTTTTTGCAGGCTCTAGTTCCTCCAGGAGTATTGATTCATTGTTCAAATTACTTCGACTTCCCCACTTACCCCGTGCATAAAGATAGTCCCATTTATCCTTCCTCAGTTGAATACAATCATAGAGCTATCCATTTCATAATATTTTGAATTAGGACAAGGGTAATGTTGTTCATGATCTTTATATTTTCAAAGTATAGTTTTTTATCTCTAGTGTTTCTCTACTTCTAGCAGGCCTCAACAATACCCCATTAGAGTCACTTTAGGAATACAGGAAAATTATTTAATTCCAATGAGCCTAGATAGTACCTTGGCAGATTTTCTTACTCCACCTCCCTGCACAAGAAGCATTTCTCTTCTTTCACCCTTTATTTAATTATTTTATGTAGGATTGTGCATCGACACTTATTCATTTCATGTGTGGAAGAGGGATTCCAACTTATTGAGAGAAAAAGAGGTTGTTACTTCATAGAAGCATATGTCAAACATCTGACATTGTTTTTCTCATTTATATTTTCTCCTTGGCCTTCTTTACTTGATCGGATTAGCGTGGAAAACACGAAAACATAAACAATTGACTGTATTGTAAGGTTTCTATAATAGAAATAGATATCATGGTTTGACACGAATATTTCTTTACGCAAGGGTCATATTTTCCGTCAAAGCGTCATTGACCAAAAGGTGTAACCAAGATGGAGAAGAAGGATTGAAGTTATCCAAATGTTGGAGTGTCACAAGACTCTTTTCAACTCAGCCACATAAATTGGAACTAGAAAAAACACTTACACATGATGCTTATTCACGTGAATGAAAGGAAACTAAACAAAAAGACTTAACATGATAAATAGCGAACACAACAGATTTTGTACATAGTGTAGGGCATAACCCTAGACACCCATTGAAAATATTGTTTCAAATATTGGCCATTCATAGTACGAAATTCATCATTCCCATCAAAAGATTGGAGATGATAATTATGATAGCAAATATTCTCATGCATAGCATACAATCTGATCCAAAGGGATTGGAACTTAGTGTGTTTCCCCTTATCTTCATGTGATTTATCCCACTTTAAGACTAGGTCACCCACATTGAATTCACTTTTCCCTGCAGATTTCTTGTCAAGCCATCTCTTGATATGACTTTGGTGAAGAGAAAAAATTTCATTTTCTTTTATTTCTTCCTCCAATTTAAGGAGAGTGTTTATCCTGCTCTAAACCAAGAGGTAAGGCCTACCCTGGGATTCTTGTGAAATTTGAAGGGTAGGCAGGTAAATATTTGGAGGTAGGATGGATTATTTTCGTACACCAGGAAGTAAGGAAAGGTATTTAGAGAAGGTTTAGGCATGACACAATCAACTCATAGTGTGTTCATTAAAGCAGTGCGTCAGTTCTTTTGTTCAAAGAAGATAGTCCTTTTAATAATACATATGAGGTTTTTATTGGTCGACTCCACAAGATCATTTCCCTATAGATAGTAATTAGCTAAATGTTTCAATATAATACAACATTCCAATGCAAAATCATATATCTTTAACGATGAAAAATAAGTTGCATCACCTAAAACAAGTGAATTCGAAACATCGAACATGCTAATGATATGATGCTTGATGAAGCTAATGACTTCCTAATCATTCACTCATTTGAGGGGAATCACTTCTTTCCACCACGTGAAGTAATCTATGGAAGTGAGGATATAGTGGTTTTTCTTCAATGCCTATGGAAATATCTCACGGATAACATCTAAGACTCATTATTGGAATGGTTCTTCTACAACAATGGATTGCAAAGTGGCAGTTGACTTCTTTTCTCATCTGGCACATTTTTTACAGACCAGACACTTGTGGGCATAAGCATGAGCATATTGGAAGAGTCTAGGCCATTAGAAATCGGCACACATAACTTTGTGTGCAGTAGTGTCAACCGTGAAGTTTCCTCTAGATGGTTCATCTTGGAGATGAGAAAATACCTTTTCTGAATCTCATGCTTTCAAGCATCTAAGAAGGACTCTATTGTTGCGCTTTCTAAAAATAACTCCATGCACTAACTGATATTATAAGGTTTTCAATATGATTTCCCTCTTATCTCTTGAAGATCAATGAGAGGGCAGAGTACCGTCCTCAATATATTGTCGCATATCTGCATACTAAGAGGTCGATGTGTCAGTTGGGGTAGTTTGTTCAATATTGCACATTTCAATCTCCTTCTCCCATCGAGAAGAATCATCCTTTGGTGCATTTACTACTTCTGATACTAGCTAGCATAGATTATGGCCCTTGATGGTGTGAACTAGTTTCACCTCAAGATCGTATTCCTGTTAACCAGTCATCCATCTCACTCTTCTTTCACCCATCTCTTGTTGAATAAACAAAGATATGACCACTAGCTACAGGAGAAATATAATACACCAACTTTGTAAAAGGTAAGAGTGAAAGTGTTTCACCACCTTATAGACTAAGTTTTTTATTCATGGAGAGATATTTAAGTTCATGTCCTTTCAATATGGCACTCATGAAAGATATTGACCGCTCATTATTCTGATCATATTTTTTTGTAAGAACAATAGTGAGAGAACTATTAGAAGTGAAAGTATAAAAAAAATGAATCTTTGTTGAAGTCTAGATTGTATAATGTTGTGCTTATGCGATAACTTACTTTATATGAGTGAATGCGTCCTTTTCCCTTTTATCTCATTTTTATATTGCATCCTTCTTTACCATGTCCTACATTAGTTTCACTCTATGTGCATAGTTAGAGATGAATTTACAGAGAAAGTTAATTTTCCCTAAGAAGGGATGCATGTCTTTCTTTCTCACAAGCAAGGGAATTTGTGTAATAGCTCTGACACTTTCATGGTCCACCTTAATCCCACTTTTTTCCGACAATATATCTCAAGATATTTCACTCACACACTACGAAAATACTCTTCTTGGGATTAAGAGATGTCCCGTTTTCACAACATCGCTCGAAAATATGCTTTGAATGACGCAAGTGGTCAAATATTTTCTTTGAAAACATTTTTACATCCTCAAGATGCACCACTATGATATGACCAATCAAAATGTGAAATGTGATGTCTATCACACGTTGGAAAGTTTCACTGACATTAATGAGTCCAAATGGCATTCTATTAAAGGCAAACATACCCCACTTGGTTTGAAAGTTTGTTTTGTGTCTGTGAGGTTCTGACACTAGAACCTAGTGGTAACTCGAAAACCCATCCAACAAGGAAAACATTACTGACCCCGATATTGTTTATAGGATCTATTCCATCGATGGCACTAGATAGTTGTCTTTATATTAGGTGCAATTAAAATTGTAGAATCCATGCACAAACATATTTCACTGGACATCATTCTTACTGCTACCAAATTTGAGACCCATGTTGAAAGTCGCACTTTAAAAAAAAATTGAGCATCCAAAATTTTCTTCAACTCTTTCTAAATTAGAGGCTCAAGCATCAGATGAACTTTCCGTAGCTTCTGTTGAAAAGGCTTGGCCTCTTCCATGGTTGGAATCACGTGTTGGCTTATTCACATCTCGTAAGTTTTGAGATCATACTATGTCTACGTGAAGATATCTCGGTACTGCTTGAAATGGTAGATAAACGCTTGCATCTCTTGAAGTGTGCAACAAGTACCGAGATTGAAAAACATCATTTTTTTTGTACAAAGATTAATTTGTTTGTGTGACATAGTTGAAGTGTGAGTATTTGCGTTCACTAGACCTTTTAAGCAATTATGCAAGTCATATAGTTTTTCAAGTGACACCATGCCCTTAGTCATGGGGATTTCTTTGCTCACTCAAGTTGCAACTTGTAGTGATTTTTCGTGATGGTCCTCATTGACAGTTGCATCCTTAAATGCATAAGTGTTTTCCATAAACTCAAGTATTTTTTGATCGTCATCGAAAATGCGAAATTTAGTGATAATTTCAGGGAAAAATGGTTTATAAAGAATTTAAATAGAGAAATGGTCCCTAAGAGGTGACAACCTAGTAGTAACATTTTCTAATGTATCTGCATCAACATTATATATTCTAATAATAGAAACAATATTGAAAGCTTGGAATTGTGAAATTAGATGCTAACCTCTTGTTGATAACTTTTGAGATTAGGGGACACATGATGTATAGTATTTTATACCTGTCCTATGATGATTTCAGGTTCAGTTATTTCTTTGATAACTCCAACTTAGAGGTCAATGGATTTCTTCAATCCAAAGTGAGTGCGTGAGTGCTTCATATTCCACAATATTGTTGGTGCACTCAAATTCCAAGCAGAAAGAGATCAGATCTTTTCTCTATTGTGGGTTTTCTAAAACGCAACCATCTCTAAAGCCCTCCTAAATTTTCTAGTTATCAAAATGTAAAATCCAATAATTAGAGCTTGTGGCTACTATACAGAGGTCATTATCACTAATTATATTTCTAGGAAGGAGTTCCAACTATTCATCTGGTGGGACTAGCGAAGGTTAAGCTAGATAGCATATGTGATCTACTCCCATAAGGAAATTTCTGAAAATAACTTCTGTGAAGCCCATTAGCTCATTTGCTTCTTCAAAACTAGGTCATTTTTTCCTCATATTGTAATGATCATATCACTACTTGGGACAAGTTTCACTTGTTTTTGGTTGATCAACATTATTCGTTAGTGTTGTATATGATGTTGAACATGTTTATTAAATGTCCAACACCCAAACTATCTTTAGTCATCGCAAGTTCGCTTGTCTCTTCATTTTGATCAAATAAAGTGTCAATGAGATTAGCCATCATATTGTTCATATTATGATTCCACTATAGGCATGTCTTCTTAGAATGTTTCTCTTGATGTAAAGTGTAGAAATTATAGATGCCAAAACTTTCAATGTTGAACGTTGCGTTGGAACTCCAAGAAAATTTGGCATGTTATGAGTTATTGTTTCTTATGAATAATGGTGGCCTGAAATATTTGTTGTCAGTATATGATGCCTCGCTTGGTCGTCTCTTCAATTTTGAAAGTTCGCTAGTGAGAAACTCTAAAGATTTTGTCAAACTTTCCATGTCAAAAGAGTCTGTGTCCTTTGTTTTCCTAGAAGAGGCTTGGTTTTTCTTACCAAATTCCTTGAAGTATTTGGAATATTCATCATATATGATGACTCCAATAGATTGCAGATATTTTTCTATAGCAAGAACTTCTGAAAAGTTCAAGGTCAATGTTTCCTTCGCAGCTCTCTTGATGAAAACAGAAATGTTAGTCGGGAAGGTGTATGTGTAATAATCCCTTGTGATGTCATCATGAGGTTGCACATTAGTGGGGAACTCATTTAGCAATTGCATAAATATTTGATTCTTTCTTTTTCCCCCACTCTTAAATTCCCAAATTCTTTCAATAACATGGATGGAGTATTATCATAAATAATTTTTTCTAGAAAATAATATCTTAAACTCCCTCCAGTTCCTGATTGAATTGCCTAGAAGACTATTATACCATACAAATGCTCTACCTTCTAAGGTATAATGAAATACTCTTCAAGATACATTGCCGAAACGTGCCTCAAGCATCCATAGATGCATGTAGAACTAGTCTCTATGGTCTTCAGGTGTAGTCTTACTATCTAGATCAAACTTTGACAGCAACATTTCTAGATGTTTGGGCATCTTCTGAAGATTGACCAAAAGAATGAGTGGCCCTTAGGCCATCCAATACAAATCCACATCAGTCATGTCTTTGTCCTTTTTGTCATCCTCTTCTTTTGAATATGAAGAAGCTTATCCCTCACCATTAGGATCTACGATGTGATCAAGGTGCTCCTCATTATAAAACTGAAAAATATTCTCCTTCACTTTCTAGATTCTCCTCAACACGTGGAAGTTCCCATCATTTCTCTTTATGACCAACAAACTCTTCAAGGGTTCTTATAACCAAATCTTCCATCAATGAAACAAGTATGCCACTAGGCCTTACTTCTTTCTTTACATGCTTATGAGGCAGAATCACAGCGATCAGGAGTAGACAAAGAGGTCTCACAAACTAATGAGTGATGGGTCATATAGTCTGGGTTAATCATAAGTAACCTCAAAGGTTTGTCCGAGGCTAGACTGAACAATTTCCTCATTTTTAGGAGTATGAATGGGAGTGGAAATGGGAATGTTTATGTCTTACATAGAAGTTTGTTTGTTAGGATGCAAAGAATTTTCATCCATAGAAAGATGGTTTCCCTCCTTTTAGCACCAGAAAGTTGATGGTGTTGGATACTACCAATACACAAGGGGGTCTCCCCGATGAAAAGTCCCAATTAGACTTTACACCATTTGGTGTGGGATCCCTTCAAGAAATAAGGCTTGGTTGCCATATTCTTAAAGATCTGCCTTGGCTTCAATGTTCAACACGAGAGAGTAATACACATGTAATTTTGGATTAGCAAGTGAGTATGCCTTATGGAATGTTCAACTGTGGAATGTATGAGGGTTCTTCTACCAAAATGGGAAAGAAAGTGATCCTTTCAAAGACAAATAGTAGTACTAATCTAGAAAAGACACACGAGTGTACACCAGTAATTAACCATTGCAAAACTAGACAAATATTCCACATAGAATAAACAATTGTTAAAACATATACAACACACCTTCAGATCTATAAGCACCAAACCAACCGAAATAGATCAATTTCATTAGTACTATTACACAGTAAATTCTAATTTGTCACTGCCTTCACTCCTAGTCCTTCTACTATGTCATGTGTCCAAGTCAAACATGCTCATACTGAACAAATGCTCTCTTATGCTGCCGATTGACCTACTTTTCCTAAGTTATCTGCCTCATCGCGGCCATGGACTTAATATACACGCTGCATGGCACTCATAAACAGTCCAGCCACGCTTCTAGCATGGAAGTACACCTGTTTCCAGCGATGGTTCGATTTCATGCCCCGTCGCGAGGCTATTTGATATCTTTAGCGATAGTCTGACTAGCTACATTGCCTATCAGCGATGTCAGCGCTAAGGATCTGTTATACACCCACGATGATCCAGATTGGGCGAATTTGTTCCAACACTTGGCCTTTTTGATGACTCCAGACCTAGTTGTTGGCATAGTTTATGTCACCCTTCCTTCCCTGGCATGGCAGTTCCATCAATTGTTCTACCTTCCTTGGGGATAAGCTCTCTCTTCCACCTTTGATGGAGACTCCTTCTCCTATTTAAACACTCACCTTTGCTATGATCAGCTAGTTGGTAAATTCTTGGATTGAGCAGTGTTGTTAGTGCTTTCGAGTTTGATAGGTAGCTGGTGTGGGTGTGAACAAGTGTGAGAGTGTTGATAGCTTGTGGAAGGTTGTGAAGTGCCCTTGACTTTATGTAAAACTTATGAGTGAGAGAGAGACTCTGTATGTTGGGGGATCCATCTTCGACGAGTGAATGCTTGAAGAACATGCTGGCTGGATTCCTCTGAGAAGGCTTGCGACGTCAAGACTTTGGTTGTAAGCTTGCTCTTATTTCACTATTAATGTAATCAATGATGTTTTCCTATGTCTTGTATGTAATTTTCTTGATAGCTCATGACTTCTTGACTTTGTGAGTAAATAGATCATTGTTGTTTTTTGGTTACATGTTTTGTTGTATTTCCTTTGCATTGTTTCATGTTGATCACTCATTGAGGAGAAGTAAGCGAAAGCTAGAGCAGCGCAACGGAACTCCATCGACCACCAGTTGAGGTAGGCCTCCAACTATGACTGTTTAAGGAAATCTATTGTTGATCTGTCTTCTTTGTGATTAGACCCACTCTAGGGCTAGAGAGGTTGCCTATGTCCGCAGAGGGAACATTTTCCTGCATCACAAATTGGCGACTCCGCTGGGGAGTCTGTCCTATGTTCTTCTCTTTGCTCTTGTTTTGATTTTGATTTTGTCTCTCTTTGTTTTGGGATTTAATTATCAGTCTCTTGGGTCACCTAGATTGATCTGGGAGGTCCTTCTATTGTCTGTTAGAATGGCTGGTTTTTGTTTGGGAGTTTTTGGCTCGTTTGCCATTGTTTTTTACATCATCGTGGAACATACTTTAACAATCGTGCTGACGTCGCGCTCACGCTTTTGTAAAATCGTGTGCGTTGTTGAATAACATCACACAGTGACGATGACCTCTGAAATCAGTCCATCGCAGGAAAGACGTGTTCTTCCGTGACGACGTCAGCCTATTGCTACAGCTAGCTACTTATTAGCACTAGTTGCTAGTGTTGTCCTCGCGACGATAGCTGTAGAATTGATTTTCTCAATTCTGCCTCCTGATTTTACTAGTCCTCTTGATCCCTTTCCTTTTTCGCTTGCTCAGTCATTTGTTTTTCACTGTTTATGGTCAAGGCACTCCTTCTTTGGATTTATTGAATGAATCTTGCCTTTTTACCCATGTGACCTAATTCATTATTTTAAGTTTCTTGAATCAATTGTCCTAGTTGCTCGTTTGCTCAAGATTCGTTAACAACTTTCTTGTTGGTTTGGTTGAGCCTTCCTCATTCTTTGTTTCTGGTTGATTTTTAGTGACAATTATTGAACCAATCTTTGGTATTGATTCGATCTCTTTTCACTACTGAACATAGATCACGATTGTTTGGATCAACTGCTTCTTTCACACTTACTTGTTTCCTTCTTTGGATTCAAAAAATCAAAAATCAAAAGACTACATTCATTTAGTGTGCGAAAGTGAAAGTCAATTTGCATTTCAAGGTTGCATATTGGAAAGCGAATGATAAAATCTCTCATTAGTAGTACCCATGCACTGTAGAAATTGATGTCTCTGTGCATTGTGTGATTTCATTCACTCATCTTGGTTTTCTTGGTTTGGGAATGATCTCTCTACCCTTCTGTAGGTAGGTGTTCATTGAAGTAAAAGGATATTTCGTTCATTCTAGCTGCATCCTAGGTTTTGTTGTATACACATGGTAAGGCCTGAAAACTGAAACATAATTCAAGATCAACGTTAAAATGAACAAAATAAATCTAACAAAACACTGGAACATAACGCTCATCAGTTAGAGGTCTAGGCTAGAGACAGGCTTCGGTGTTGTTAAACCTAGTCACTGTTGTTCTCACTCAAGGTTGGGTGATTCCTCCTTCTGTGACTCAATAGCGGTCTAGTATGGAATTGTGCTCCCATGTACCATCGAGTATATGTTGGGAGACCCAACTAGGTTATCATCTTATATCCTTAGGAAGCCGTGTCTACCGCCTTGCAAACCGTAACGCACTGAACACAACATTCGAGAAGATTGACTACCGTATGAAAAGTCATTGGTTTTCATATGACTACCAAGGTGTATATCCAGTTTTACGAGTTGTTTGGTAAACCTTTTGCCTAGTTCTCCAGAGTAGTCACTTTCCCTCCTTTTCAGACTCCTTAAAAGAAAAGGTCCTTTTAGGCTCATTAAACCTCGAAAGAGATAGAGTCACCTTTTCGTCCTTTTCTCGACTCTTGAAACATGAAAAGTTTAAGTTTTGTTCCTGTGTCATAAAAATTTACTGCCCACAAAATATTCCTGGTAATAGTTCAAGTTCTTAGTTGTGATACCAGTGTTTCTCAAGCTCATTCCAATGGCCATAATCCCTGAGTCCACTGGTCAAGGTCTTCCCCCACTTGGGAACCCTAGTCCATTTCCTTCTTTTGCAAATGTCGGTGCTCCGTATATGGAAACATTGTCATTGCCTAGGTTAACCATCGGTTTGCCCGTTTGGTTGTTTTCAACCTCAATGGTCCTGAGCATCATGACTCCTGTTCCACTGTCCCCTTCATCTGACCCACGACATGTCGATTCCAAGGTTGAGCCTATGCCTTCTTCCCCTATTTCTTCCTCCTCCTCTCCTCCTTTGCCTGGTGAAAGTTTCACATCTAGTAACCAGGAGACTAAGAAGGAGAAGAAGAAGAAGAAGTCTGATAAACGCAAGGCCACCTGTGCAACTATTGCTCATAATACGTCTCAGGTCGGACCACCTTCTGTTCCTCCATGAAAGGTTAAGTTTCCTTGTAAATTGTGCAAGGGTGACCATCTTCTTCATGATTGTCTTGGCATTCCTAGGATCTTAGAAGTATGGTCTCGCGATTCGACTCGTCCCTCATCATCCTATGAATCTCATGGCGATGCTACCCTATCAACTGGCAACAGTAAGAAGAAAGGGAAGATTCGATTCCCCTGTAGACTATGTGAAGGCAACCACCCCTTCACCTTTGTCCGCTCATGGATAATGCTTCTACCATTTTGGAAAGTCTTACAGCTTCTTCACCCAAACTTCCCATTGGTTATCGAAGGCTCTCTTTAGACCCTCTCCCCATCGACCAAGAGATTGACTTAGATTCTTCTCTTGTCCATCCTCCTCTTTCCGAACCCGCCTGCGCTAAGCCTATTCTAGACCAACCATTGGTCGCAAAGAGTGTCAACTTGGGTTCACCACCTGTTGATCACTCTGCTTCAAAATAGCGTCGTGCTCATGTTCTTCTCGTCTCATCAGATTCTCCTGAGTCTAAAAATGATGCTCCTATCCCCGCTAATCAAGAGGGTCCTCCTTTAGTTCCTATAGAGCAAGGAAGCAATCATACGATACCCCCACCAAGTAGTTCAGTCGTTTCCTTCAACTGGATTCATTTGACTACTTTCTGCCTTCCATCCTACATGCCTTTCCATATTACAGTACATTCCTATAATAAGGCAGTACCTAGCACTCTCTTGGATGAGGGTGCGTCTGTCAATCTAATGCCTTCTGCTACTTGGCAAGCTTTGGGCTCCCCACAGCTTGTGCCCATCACACAGAATTTGTTGGCATTTGACGGAGGAACAGTCGACCTTTGGGGATCCTACCAAAGTTTCCTGTTACTTTGGGAGGAAAAACCGTCTATATAGACGTAATGGTTGTTCAAGGTGATTTAGATTTCAGTCTTCTCCTTGGCCGTGACTATATTTACGCCATGGGGACCCTTGTCTCTTCACTTTTCCCTGTGGCTTATTTTCCACACGACGGAAGAATGGTGACCATAGATCAATTGTCATTCTTTAGTCACCCAGTGCCTCTTGTACCACCATCATCTCCCATCAGTTCTTATCTGCAAGCAGTGCCTTCTTTGCCACAGTTCAATTATGTGGCTACCCATTCCATCTCCGCCTCTGCTAATGACCATGCAGATGGTCTCGTACATCATGTACTAGGGGCATTGGAACCTAATCTGTCATTTGTGCCTCACGACATGTGTTCCTCCCAGAGTACATTTCTTCCATCTAGTGAAGACCTCTTGGGAGCCATGTCCTCATCTGGCCCATGAACAGGAGTCCCGAGGATAGTTTGATCTTCTGTCAACCTCGTTAAAAAATGAAACAAGGAGTCTCAAGCATAGTTCATAATCTTGTGTTGAGCTCGCTTAAAAAATGAAACAATGGCTACGAGGATAGTTCTTTTAATGTGTCAACCTCATTAAAAAAATGAAACAACTCCCTTTCCAAATTGAGTCTTTGCTTAAGATCTCGTAAAATCCAAGTCGAGTCTTTCCAAGATCTCAAAAGTGAACCTTCATTCCATCCACCTCGTTGAATTCAATGAAGCTTGGGGGGCATGTACCTCGATTTGCGTCATTATGCTGGGGGCATGCGAACTTATAACAAGCATAGTTTTTCATTTCAAGCTTGTGTAAACATGAAACTGAATCCAAGCAGAGTTCTCCATGGTTCAAGCTTGTGTAAAAATGAAACCATTTTACATCTCGTGATTGTCGTTTATCCACTAAATTCTGCTAGATGAGCCTTGGTTGTTTCATTCCATCGCCACCATCTCTTTGGCCGGTCATATGCTTTCACTTGGTTGTTTTTCCTTTCTTGAGGAACCGTAGTGATGAGTGGTTTTATTAGCTAGCCTCTTGACCATTACATGTTTTGAGCAGTCCACCATTGTTGGAACTAGTTGCTACCCTTTATACCACTTGTTCCTCTAGGACGAGTCACCTTTAAGCTCTTTTCTGACTCGTAAAATATGAAAAGATTACTGAGTATTTTTCCCTTTTTGACTCATTAAAGAGAATAAAGATGGAGGTCTGCTTTCAACTCTTTTCCAACCATTTAAAGATGAAAATATTGCCGAGTTTTTCCTTTTTGAATCGTTAAACAAAATAAAAAGGTGGTCCACTTTCAGCTCTTTTCCGACCGTATAAACGTGAAAATATTGCCGACCTTTTCTCATTTCGGGCTTATTATTGGTTACAAAATGATGTGGTTTCGATTGCTTTTCTACTTTTTCAGGTCAAGGCCACTAATCATGAAAATTACTCCTTGATCGTAACAGTCAAGCGGTTCTTTCGAGTATCATTTTATACTTTTTCGGGCTCGAGAGACACAAATCTACGAAAAAGGACCGCCCTAGAGTTTTCTTTTCCGTATCTTTTTCAAACTCCCTAAACATGAAAAAGACTCCAAGTTTTACCTATGTTGGACTCATTAAAATCTAACGACATCAGACTCATCACCATGACGAGGCTCGAGCTTCTCCTCCCCAGGGCTTGTTAAACTATTACTAGGTTGGATTTGACCGAAGGCCGAACTTATATTACAAGCATATGCTATCCCCTTCAAGCTTGTTTTCAAAAATAATTGGGGTACTCGCTAGCAATGGTGGGGGAAAAATTTGGAAATCATCATTTATTGTCTCTGGCAGCTAGTCACTCTTGAACACCGACACTTTTTCTTCTTGTTGGGTTGGGAAATCCATACATCGTCATTTGGCCTTCTGCGGGTTTGGGTTGTTGTTCAACCTCATTCCATCTGATCCATGTTGTCTTCATTAAGCCTCTGATCCCTTGGTAACTGAATGTTGCCACCCTTCGGAGTCATGTTGCCGACATGTTCAAGAGTATAATCCTTCTGCAGTTTACACCCTCGTTTTTCCTCTGATACTTTGTTTCATCATCTACCGCTTATTCCTTGTCTCATGTCATTGATGGGGGAAACATTATGACCCTCTTGCGATAGATCGTCTCCTGTCGACATCAGCTAATTATCCAGGAGATTGATCTAGAGATCCCTTTTGGTACCTTGGAGCTTGCATGCCTCAATGGCAAGTTCTTTGCGCCCGATGGTCGACTTACATCATTGGTCGTCGATTGGGTGATTCCACGAGTGTTTTACTTCAGAACATTGTTCACACTTCGTGGATTGTAATGAAACGTACCTTGAGAACCATTGCCACTATTGGTGGTTTCTCTCGCGCTTGTTAATGGTTTGCATCATCGACCGGTAATCAAGCGATTTTCTCTCATGCTCAACTTCAGCACTTCTATTCGCATGTTAGAATTTGTACTATGATTGGTTGGGTTCAAGACCTCGAACTCAGATTACATATGTTTGGGCTGCGTGGATTGGTTCGTGATTACATGACTCATTGATGGATGGCTGCGACCATACCTGAGTCTTCATGGATGGCTGTGACCATACCTTTATCATTATCATGGTCTTAATAGTTGGATGGCTGCATCCATACCGCAGACCTAGTTCATATGTCTTTTGGATGGCTGCGTCCATGCCTAGACTATATATATTTCACTATCAGAGACATCAATTTTACTTGTGCCTACAGGTTCTTCCAGATGGTGTTCCAGGTCAGTCAGTTTCATAAAGCATTTCACCCCTCCCACTCTCTCAGGCTTCATACTTTAGGGGGCATCTGTTACACATTAATTTGTCACTACCTTCACTCCTAGTCCTTCTAATGTGTCATGTGTCCAAGTCAAACATGCTCATACTAAACAAATGCTCTCTTATGCTGTCGATTGACCCACTTTTCCTAAGTTATCTGCCTCATCGTGACTATGGACTTAATATACGTGCGGCATGATGCTCATAAACAGTCCAGCCGTGCTTCCAGTGTGGAAGTACACCTGTTTCTCATGACGGTTCGATTTCATGCACCATCGCGAGGCTATTTGATATCTTTAGCGATGGTCTGACTCGTTACATTTCCTACCAGCGATGTCAACACTAAGGATCTGTTATACACCTGCGATGATCCAGATTGGGCGAATTTGTTCCAATAGTCGGCCTTCTGGATGACTCCAGACCTGGTTGTTAGCATAATTTGTGTTGCCCTTCCTTCCTTGGTATGGCAGTTCCATCAATTATGCTACCTTCCTTGGCGATAAGATCTCTCTTCCACCTTTGATGGAGACTCCTTCTCCTATTTAATCACTCACCTTTTCTATGATCAACTAGTTGGTAAATTCTTGGATTGAGTAGTGATGTTAGTGCTTTTGAGTTTGATAGATAGTTGGTGTGGGTGTGAACAAGTGTGAGAGTGTTGATAGCTTGTGGAAGGTTGTGAAGTGCCCTTGACTTTATGTAAAGCTTATGAGTGAGAGAGACTTTGTATGTTGGGAGATCCATCTTCAAAGAGTGAATGCTTGAAGAACATCCTGGCTGGATTCCTCTGAGAAGGCTTGCGACATCAAGACTTTGGTTGTAAGCTTTCTCTTATTTCACTATTAATGCAATCAATGATGTTTTCCCATGTCTTGTATGTAATTTACTTGATAGCTCATGACTTCTTAACTTTGTGAGTAAATAGATCATCGTTGTTTTCCGGTTACGTGCTTTGTTCTATTTCCTTTGCATTGTTTCAGGTTGATCACTCATTGAGGAGAAGGAAGCGAAAGATGGAGTAGTGCAATGGAACTCCATCGACCACCGGTTGACGTAGGCCTCCAACTATGACTATTTAAGGAAATCTATTGTTGATCTATCTTCTTTGTGACTAGACCCACTCTAGGGCTAGAGGGGTTGCCTCTGTCTACAGAGGGAACACTTTCCTGCATCACAAGAACAAATGAAAGCAACATACATTGCAAACACTAAAAGAATAATATTAGAATATTTACGATATAAATGTAAAAGTGTGTTGGCTCAACGAGCTTATGAATTAAGTAAAAGTTCCAAGATACATCAAGATAATGAACACCATTAGCCCCAATAGTGGAGTGTTAGAGCAACCACTTGCTCCTCCAAAAGAACTATCTTCCTCTTTAATTCCTTGTAGGAGGAGACAAGGCGAAAAGTCATTTGCTTGAGAAATGAGGGTGTATATATAACAAATGGGTGATCATTCACCTGCCTTATGACTCTTGTACTACCCTCACCTTTGTTTGACTTCTTTATGACCTTTCCACTTCCTACATGACTCTTCACATTATATGGATAACTCTTGGACTTCCACTTTACATTCCATTTCTCCAATATTGAATTTACATAATCCACAAAATGATGTAGCACATGGTGACTCATGACATGACATGACATTGATGACATGGAAATGTCAAGCCACTCTCCGTCGTTTCTTTCTTTGTGCCTTCTTGAAATATGGAACATGATCTTCTTCTTCATATTCCATATGGATTGAAGGTAAGGAGTCTTCAATATGATCTTGATCTTCATTTACTCTCGCAATTTGATCTCCCTTTGTCCCTCTTGATTAATCAACTTGTTTTGCATCTTCAAAGGTGTATTCTTGTAAGGTATCCTTCTCCATCTCTTTCCTCATCATCCTATCATAACATGATAGAATACTTGTAGCTAAAATCCACTCATGAAAAGATGACATAATTCTGATAAAACCCTAGTCTAACATGCTTCATGATAGCACTCGTTGAGCTGGAACTAGGTGGCAGGCTGGGAGACAGACTGAGGGATTGCATAGTTGCACAACTCAGGAGGTCAGGGGTCAAGACCGAGGCTTGATACTATGCAGTGTAGAGTTTAGACAGGCCAAGGCTTGTCATCTGGGAAGTTGAGGGGCTCAAGAGGTCAGTTTGAGCACTTGCGGCTTGAGGATGCCCACTGTGCAGTTCCAGAGAGAGAAGCCAAGGGATTTTGTAGGTGTGTAGTTCAAGAGATCAAGGTTGATGATTGATACTTGAGACTGCAGAGTGCATAGAGGAGACTTGATGAAGGTATGGATTGCATAATTCTAGAGCTCAAGGGTCGGGACATAGCATTGTGACTGCATAGTGTGCAGTTATGGGGGGCATAGATTTCAAATTGTGCATTTCCAAGAGGAAAGGTTGAGGCTTGTGGACTGAGGTTTCATAGTGCACATTTTAATAGGGTTGGGTGATGCCATGTTACTCTGTTACAAAGTTTTGTAGATTTGGCTAATTGCGGGATCAGTGATACCAAAGTGAATAGTGATAATACTTTAATGTTGTCACACACTTAGAACACTTAACAACGCAACATAAATCACCCAGAACATATGAACAACATACTTTCCTCAATGCAATGACATTGTGACGATTTACCCCAAGTGCAACACTAAATATACACTTTTTGGTGATAATGACGACACTTGTTTAACAATGCTTGAAACTTTGGAAATGAAAGTGATACATCTTTACATGGTAATAATAACTCATTAACACAAAGATCATCCCTTGAAACAAACCAAAACCACTTTTATGCAATGTGCGATGCTTTCCTATGCTAAAGAAGACACATTTATTTTCTTCATAATAGGACAAGAATAGTTAGAGAAAACACATGCAATAACTCTTAATACTTGCGACAACATCACAGAAAGTCAAAGTAGGCTATGAACTTTGGATGTAGGAAAAAATATTGAAGGGTGTTGTAGAAGCAACAATAAATCTCTACCCTTCTTCTTCCTGACCTCCATGAGTTTCATCTTGTCATGATAGGATGATAGCACTTGCAAATGAAGTTCATTCATGAAAACATAACATCAGTCCCAAAATTACATATACCATCTTATGCAATTGCTAACTTTGATGGGAGAATGCACAAGGGTTGATTGAGTGGCCTTCTTCGGTGTAGTGTGGAGGGTCAAGAGGCAAGAAGTGGAGGACTAGGCACAAGGAGCATGCATAATGTAATGGAAAGGAAGGAAGAAGCATGTCATAAAGATGCTATCATGCAGGAGTAAAGGAATATTGGACCATGATAAAGAGATGGAAATCCATGTTGGCTTAGAAGGTTCCAATACTTATATAGAAACTTTGGAGGGTGGAGATGAAGTACAAGTCAAACTTATCATGAAGAACTAAAGACATAGAAGCAAAGAGAGGAACTTGAAATTGATACGTTACAATGAAGTCTTATGGCACAGACGCTAAATTATGGCTTCTCAAAGTGTAATCAGAAAAGTACCATGTTGTCCATGTACTTTGTCACAATTTGTGGACTTAGTTTTGTATTTCTAAGAAATAAGAAAATAAAATTGTGTGGAAGACAAAGGGTCATACATTAAATTTGGAAACTCATTAGGAAGTCCTAGAGTCATGCAGGAGTCCAAAGGTCATACAAAAGCTCAAAAGTCATGAGGGAGATCAAGAGTCACATGGGAGGGAATGGTCACTCATTTGTTATAAATAAACCCTCATAGATCTAGAAAAGGGACTTTTCACCTTAGCTTCTCAAGTTAAGGATAAGAGAGAAGATCAGTTCTATGAGGAGAAAGCAGTGTCTTAATGTTCCACTATTGGGGTTAGTGTTCTATCATTATAATCATGTATCTTGGAACATTCACTTAATATTTCAAGCTCTTATAGCCGACACACTTTTATGCATGTATTTTTTATGTTGTAAGACTATTATTTTAATTTTTGCGGTATATGTTTGTGGCCATACATAGTAAATAAAATGAACTATTTCGTTGGATTTGGTGTACATCTTGTTGAATGTGCATTGTTGCTTGATTTTATGATCGTTGTTACCTTGTGAATTATTTTCCAAGTTGATTGACTATTCTTTCTATGCTCATGTGTGTCTTTATTAAGATAGTAATATTAATTTTCTTCTAAAGGTTCACTTTATTTCTTTCCTTCTGTAAAACTACCTTATATATATTGCAATTATGTGCTTCATAGTGTCAAATTACTTGCTTATTTCAAAGGTTTCTTGCATACTCTCTTGTGTATTTTATTTCAACCAATACACACCTTTAAGTTATGGTGGTCGAGTCTATTATCGAAATGGGACTCCTACTCCAAACAGTGTGAGATCTAGTTGGGACTTCATACCGGGAGACCCCTTACTGTTGGCGAAATCCAACATCATCAACACTACCTATCAAAAATATTACCTATATTAATACAAATATATGAGGTTTGTGTAGACATATATTAATAGACATATATGAAGTTTGCAGACACTACACAACCTGTTATGTGGAGAAAAATTAATGTTGAAAGTGAGGGTTGGGTATGTGATTTAATATGAAGTACCATGTTTCTTTGTCAATCTATTGCATCCATTATTCATTCATTCTAGTATTGGAATTTTGATTTTTCATGACGATTAACAAGTAATGTGTTTCATCCAAACATGGCGTGTGGCGGCTATTAATGAAACCAGGGAAACCCAATGTATTATCAATTTTACATTCAATTCCACAAGTTGTCACTCGAGAACTTGATTAAAGTCAACAATGTCAACTTCTATTAAATGGTTAATAGTTAATTTTTATTTTTATTTAAATTAACAAATGAGATAAAGTGTGAATTATTATTAATTTTCATTTTGCATTTTTTTTTTATGGTGCAAGAATTTTTTTGCGATTACACATGTATTTGTATTATTATTTTTATTTCTCAATTTTTTTAAACTGATTTCCCAATATATGATTTAAGTTTCTTTACAAATTATGATTAATAATTTAAAAGTACAAATTTATTTCTCTTTTCATAATATAATTTAAAAAATAGAGTCATTCTTAAAGTTTTATTTCACTAAATTCTGATTCAAAAAAATTAAAAAAGTTTTGTTTCACCCAATTCTAATAAAAAAATATATAATAAGTGGTAGAATAATTTTAAATCCATAAATTAATTCAAAATCTTGATTGGCCCATGAAGTATCAATTTGAAGGGAATGATGGGATTTCAATATGAAGAATTAACTTCATTTCAACTTTTCAATATTAAGAAATTAAAATAAATTATTATTTCATGCCAATAGTTTTATTTCACCAAATTCTAATAAAAGAAACAAAAATGTGGTAAATTTGACTAAATTAATTCAAAATCATTATTATGTAAGGGTGGATGAGGTAAACCTGACTCGGTGAAGTTATCCATGATTTTCTAGTTCTAAGTATATGACACCCATCATTTTTCCCATGGTATTTATCTTTGATGTAGCCTATTTATAGGTGAGAAACTCCATGATTATTTGTCCTACTAGCTAGTGTGATCAATCAATTATGTCTTTAAACACCACCACATCTCCTTCTGCTATGTGATCCTAACACATTGCTCCATTGGGCATCAAATTTGAAGAAATCATAACATTGCTTCATGAGGCATCAAATTTAAAGAGAAAGATAGACATTTCAATTTGAAGAGTTAACATCCTTTCAACTTTTCAATATTAAGAAATTAATATAAACTATTCTTTTCATATGAAATTGAAAAATAATTTAAAATTTCAGGATACCTCGTACATCACGACTATTGGTAGACCTTAAATGAAGAATCTTATATTTAAACTAGAATTTCAAGTATACTTAAAAAATTGCAAATACACAGCAGTAATTCAACAATATTATGGTCTCTACATAAATTATATGGAGAGAATTCAATGGCATTATTTATTTAAAGTGTATATAAAAACTATAAAAAAAAAATCAATTAGATTATTTAATTATAATCCATAAAAAAACCTATCTAAATAAAATTTGAGACTACCCATTACTCTTTCATATCCTCAATGCCAAATTCTGAGGTACGATGAAAATATTCTTATGTATAATGCAATGAGCAAAGTGGGTTCGGCCTTGTGCCAAGATTTCTTCAACTAGCTTCTTACTCACAGTGTTCATCCTTGCCTCGTAATGTTGCAATAACACTCGCTGGTTGACCCATTGTCACGCCCCCAAGCCTACAGTGGTCTTCCAACCGTGTCGACGAGGTGCGACACCACCCCACACTTTCTTTTCAACAATACTTATGTGCGCGGACTACGCCTAATTCACAACCGATACTTAGTTTATTTTTCGCAACCAAGTAAAATGCATTAAACTTGTATATCAATGAAGCCCATACTCATTCATTATCACAACAATTATAAAAGACATCAATTGCAAGATATAAAGGGGAGGGGAAACTCTCGAACAGTCTGCCCAACAATATATTATATATCAGTTTTCCAAGAGTACAATGAGCTAGTGTGCTTGGCAAACTCCAAGCCAACACTTAGCCAATTGACAACATGAGGCAACCTGCCTTTACATAGAGAGTGTGCACACTTGCACCAAGAGTGGGTGCCCACACACGGGTCACCAAGACACCCTTACACGTCCTGCACAATTTGCACTTCAAACTGTCCACACGCCTTCTTACATCAACCATAACCCAAGTGTAAACTCTGCACACTTAACCACTTATGCGCATGAGCTATGCGCACTTTCTGCACCTCTCCACTTGCTAATGTGTAGATAGAAGAGCGATGTTGTTCGAATGTCCTTTGAGAATTCAGCGCTCACACATTTATATGCTATCTATCGTGGGTGAGGGGTGGGCGAAGCCCCTTGGCTGATGCCCCAATGCAAGCCCCCAACAAACCAACTCCATGGTCGGATTTCATGTGTAACCGCCCTTCCACGCCATCGTATAAACTCCCAAACTCGTCTCATATGTCTTCATTCGCACGCATACTTGCCTTCATCGTTCGGTCATTCAACGCTTGGGTGTTTGCCTTTCGTCGCATGACAGCTCATCGGAACGTCACATATCGTGCGAAGTAGCCCGCGCCCTCCGTCGTGTCGTCGTGCACGCTTGCCCGGTGGGTGCGCGTGCCTGGGCGCCCGGCGCCCGCCCGTCGCAAATATCCCAAGGCGTTACATCCTCCTCCACCTGAAGTCGTTGTCGTCCTCGACAACATCCCAACTCCAAGCATCCAACCATGATGTCTCATCCAAGTGACCAACTGCCACCAAGATAGTCCATACCAAGGTATGTCATAGATGTTCGTGACCATCGACCACCTGCCACAATGTCTCCATGCTGCTCTCCACCATGGAAGGCTGATCCCTCCAACATCAAGCTACATGTCCACTACAACAATGTGTCCTCCATCATGTCACCAACTCCATCATGTGAAAACTACCCATGATATGTCAACAAGTGTTAACACACCACAACCATGTGCCAACATCTCATCAAACTGCCAAGTGCTCAAAGAGAACACTTCTCCATCAAGTGTCAAATCAAGTGTTTCAAGAGAGCACCTCATCATCAAGTCAAGTGCCTCAAGAAAACACCTTTCTCCATCATGTGTCCTATGTGTCCATCTGCCAAGATATTCTAACATAATCCCAACACTCCTCTGTCATGTGTCAACATGTCATCTCATCTCAACAGCTCCATGTGCTCTATGTGCTCATCTGCCATGGTACTCTACCCTAATGCCAACACTCCTTTGTACACTTCGCGACCCCATGTTTGAACTAGTCGGGTTATCAATCCAACTGTCACGCTCAAACAATGAGAGTGAACATCCTCATGCCATCATCAGTTGTTTCCCAAAACATCTGCCACATCCTAAACTCCATCAAGAATAGTCCATGCTCAGGTCCATGAAGTAGTCTCCATCCATCTGCAACATTTCATGATGCTTGATGCCAAGCCATCCCTACACCATCAAAACCTACTCAACTTCTTAGGGGACTCACTGCCATGAGCATCTAACAATGAGCCCCATCTTCTTGTCTCTCTAAGAAGATGTAGAGGGGTGATATCCTGAAGGCTCACCCTCATTAATCAATTCAATCCACCTATCTGGATCTTCAACTTCCAACCTTTGTAGGTAAGTGACCCGGTCCTCACCCGGCCTCATATATGCTTCATCAACATCCTCATCTTCAATCACCTCTAGCCTTCTTGTCAAGTCCAAGATACTATCTGAAAGTGATTTGATAACCAAGGATTGTTCGGTAAGCTTTGTCTCTGCCTTGGACAAACGCTTACATACTTCACCCAAATCTTCATCACTCCTTACTTGCATTGCTGCCACCTCATGATCAGGTATGGTTACTCCAAAGGTAGGAACACCTATGGGTACATCTTCCCTTCCATCATAGATGTACAACTTCTTCAAGTGTGGAACGATCATCGCATCATATTGATTCATAAACTCCATCCCTAGTATAGCCTCATAGTCATCAATCCTCACTGTAGTGAAGTCCACCTTCTCGATCCATTCACCAAGTGTAGTGTCTACCTGTTCAGCCACACCAAGTACTTCATTCGGAGGAGAGTTCACTGTCTTCATATGTGCCTTTATAGGAACATATTTCAGCCCAACCTTCCTTACAGTATCTTCACCCATGAAATTGTGAGAGGCCCCACTATCTACCATAGTGAGTACATCAGCACCTCTAACTTTCATTCGAACATACTCCAACTTATTCCTCTTGGGATCCTTCCGAGAGATCACCTCTGTAGCAGCAGCAGTACTAAGAATCTGCATTGTACTCACAGAAGCACCTTCATCTTTTGTACTAGATTGTGCTATAGCAGCCAACTTCGGTCTAGAGGGACAATTCTTCACGTATGTGGACCAGCACAAATCCAACACTTCAAAACCTTCTTTGTCTTCGAACCATCATCTGATTTCGAAGCTTCTTCTTTCTTCTTATTCTTCGTTTTATTGGACTTCTTCTTTCTATCATCAAAAGTCTCATCATAGTGTTCAACCAACCTGTCAACTGTAGCAAAGGCTTCTTCAAGTGTACGAATCCTTTGTCTCTTCACCTCATTGCATGCCCAAGGCTTCAATCCAACAATGAAATTGAATACCTTGTCTCTTTCTGCCATATCAGTTAGCTCAAGGATCGCACTTGCAAACTCCCTTTGATAAGTTTGAAGGTTCCCGGTTTTCTTTATAAACTTGATCTTCATCCTAGCTTCCCATGTTTCATCCTGAGGACTAAAATGGGCTAGCAAGGCTCCTTTCATGTCATCCTAAGAAGTGATGTCAGTAGCACTCCCATTTGCAACCTGGTCCATCCTTCTTCTCCACCACATCTTGGCATCTTTTATGAGGAATTGAGCAGCAACCTTGACCTTAGTCTCATCATCGGATAGAACCAACCTTTCCAAGTATTGCTCCATGTCCCACAAGAAGTTACAAAGAGTTTTTGCACTCCTTGTACCATCGAATGAATCCGGTTCCTTGACTTTCACATGAGGCACTCCTCCACCTGAGCCATGCCTCACAGCCTTCTTCAACACCGCTATTTCATCTTTGGCTTTGTCAAGAGCTTTCTTCAAGTCCATGATCTCCAGTAGACCTTGGTCCCTTGAAGCTTCAACGTCCTTGACCCTTAATTCAAGTTGTGTACAAATCAAATCAGTGTACTCATGCTGAGTTCGGAGTTCATCGAGTTCATCTTTCACCTTCAAGAATGCCTTTTGTTCTTCCACAACAAGGTCAATCTTTCCCTCAAAATGACCCTCTAAGTACTCCAATCTTTCCACTACTTTTTGCATCAGCTCAAGAGTAGTGTCCACGGGACTACGACTAGACCCTGCATGAGATTCAGCCATTGCTAATAGCCTCTTCCTTCTTTGTAATCTAGTCTCGACCATGCACCAGCTTCACCTACAACCCAAGTCCTTGATGCCACAGTTAGAGTGTTTCATCAACCTCTTTTCCTGCAAGAAGCTATTACCATGGCCACTTCAAGCTTCAATAACCCGGTTATCAGCCTACTCTGATACCACCTGTCACGCCCCCAAGCCTACGGTGGTCTTCCAACCGTGCAGGCGAGGTGCGCACCACCCCACACTTTCTTTTTAACAATATTTATGTGTGCGGACTATGCCTAATTCACAATTGATACTTAGTTTGTTTTTCGCAACCAAGTAAAATGCATTAAACCTCTATATCAATGAAGCCCATACTCATTCATTATCACAGCAATTATAAAAGACATCAATTGCAAGATATAAAGGGGAGGGGCAACTCCTGAACAGTCTGCCCAACAATATAATATATCAGTTTTCCAAGAGTACAATGAGCTAGTGTGCTTGGCAAACTCCAAGCCAACACTTAGCCAATTTACAACATGAGGCAACATGCCTTTACATAGAGAGTGTGTACACTTGCACCAAGAGTGGGTGCCCACACACGGGTCACCAAGACACCCTTACACGTCCTGCACAATCTGCACTTCAAACTATCCACACACCTTCTTACATCAACCATAACCCAAGTGTAAAATCTGCGCACTTAACCACTTATGCGCATGAGCTATGTGCACTTTCTGCGCCTCTCCACTTGCTAATGCGTAGATATAAGAGCGATGTTGTTCGAATGTCCTTTGAGCGTTCAGCGCTCACACATTTATATGTTGTCTATCATGGGTGAGGGGTGGGCGAAGCCCCTTGGCCGATGCCCCAACGCAAGCCCCCAACACACCAACTCCATGGTCGGCTTTCATGTGTGACCGCCCTTCCACGCCATCGTATAAACTCCCAAACTCGTCTCATATGTGTTCATTCGCATGCGTACTTACCTTCGTCGTTCCGTCGTTCAACGCTCGGGTGTTTGCCTTTCGTCGCATGACAGCTCGTCGGAACGTTGCATATCGTGCGAAGTCGCCCGTGCCCTCTGTCGTGTCGTCATGCATGCTTGCCCGGTGGGTGCGCGCACCCGGGCGCCCGCCCGTCGCAAATCTCCCAAGGCGTTACACCCATGGTCCCCTCCTTACTCCACAGGACCAACTACTAAACACTCTGCCTTGCTTTTGGTTGAATTTCTTCTCAACCGTGTGATTGCAGCAGTCGGATCCGATGGCGTACCATAACTACAAGGTGTGGGTGGCCCCTTATGTCAGCAAAGTGAGGTCGCGGGAGGGCACAGTCGGCTTTGTTCGACAAAATCATTCTACGGTGAGGATTCATAGGGGAAGATTCATGGCTCTCGTAGACTACCTTTGGGGGGTACCACGTGTTGTAAGCGAAATAGGTCAGAGGTACCCTGTGATGCAAGCGAAAGATAAGGGGGTGTCCACAACTAGAATTTGCCTTCGCATTAAAACAAGTAGGTCTCCTTTTTGGTTATTTGAAACTACCTGTTGGCTCCGACCAATATATTTTACTGGTCATTATTTTCAATGCACAAACGAACAATTCAACTTTCCACTGCAATAATGAACTTGCATAACACTGTGATTGTGACCACCTATCTACGCCTTTCCTCACCCATTCTCAAAAATAAGCACATCGACAAGTCACATAACTCCAAGACATTAGTGATTGATCACCACGACACATAACTCCAAGACATTAGTGATTGATCACCACGACAGCCTACTTGTTGCACCATACGTGATAGGTAGACGCGTCCACTTCACGCAGGGCTTGCTCGACGGTGTTAGGCTGAAACAATAATGATGGTTGACTCTCTTCTCAATTTTACCTTAATCACAAACAACCAATAATTTAATCCTAGGACAAGATACCAACATGGCCATCTGCGCAAGCTACTTTTTTCGTGGTTGCTACCATGGTTGTATTGGTCAATTGTTTAGAAGATTCCTTTTGATTACTCACATTCTTTGTCCTTCTTGTTTGTACCTTTGAAAAACTACTTTTGTACTTCCTTCCTCTTTGGGGCAATCTCAAGGATTTCTTTTTGTCCGTTTCCAAGTTCCTTATCCCTTGGTCTCCATAAAGGATTTTTTTCATATCCTCTTCCTCCTTCAAAATATTTGAAGGATTTTTGTCATATTCTTTTCCTTTTGGAGAATATTTCCATGTTCATAGAGTACAAAGCATGCATTTACATATAAATTATTAGTTTTACAAATATGAGGCCACTTAAACTTTTATGTTGTCTTCCTCACTAAATCTCCCTATTGGGTATGGATTTTTTTCTAGTTGCCTTTACGAGGCAGTATTGCCTCATCTCCTATTATGTTATACCCTCTCTTTCTCTAATGCTTTGGAAAGGAACTCTGACATCTACTTCTATTCTCATGACAATTGTGGATGATTGTCCATCATCATCTTTCTTGTGCCGTGCAACTGTATGCAAAATATCAATTTCAAAATCATAAGGCCCCCTAGCCATCCTCATGCTAATTTGAACTCTTCACTCAGTCCATGAGACTTGCATTCAATCTCTCAGCACCATCTTTGTCATCCTACACTCCAAGGAATGCACCTTGCTCTAGTTCACAATAGTGAACTTCCTCTTCTCCATACTCGACTACTTTGAGTTCTCCACTACTCAGTTGAGCATTTAATAGGTGCCTCAATTTCCTTCTCATCTTGTTGGCATATAGTTGTTTAATAGGCCATTGGATCTTTTTCTTTAGATCCCATCCACATCTTTGGTCTTCATTCTCTATCTCTTGTAGTAGCATGTTCATCACACTTAGTTTTTCCTTTCACTTAGTCATCTCTAGATCAATTTCCTCTTGGCTCTTTTTTATTCTCCAGATGCCATATGCTTTGGAATCTTTCTCTATTCTCTTGTGGCTTTAACCTAAACCCTTGTCAAAGCCATTAGTGATACTCTTTTTCTCCTTCTCTAAGAGCTTCTCCATGCTCATTGTGAGATACAAACAAGCCTCCACATGCCACCTCACTAAGCTTCTCTCCTAAGGGCTTGGCCTTTTGGTATCATAGGTTCTCCTTCACTAGAACCTCTTCAGCCTCCTCTGCTCTATTAGCTATCATTTGCAAATCTAAGTAAGAAGAGTGCAATTGAGAAGAGAGTGGTCCATTGTTATCATTTCAACATAACACTATTGGGCTAGCCCTGTGTGAAGTGGATGAGTCTCCCTATCACGTATGGCGCAACAAATAGGTCGTAACAAGAGAATGGGGAGTTGATTCTAATTATAATTATTTCTCCTTTATGTAACAATAAGATTCACCACAACCAAATCTTTTGATCTTCAATACCCCTCACTTCAATATAACTTTAATAAACAAGTTATACATGTAATGCATAATAATAAGATTATAGTGTATAAGACTGAAAATATATATATATATTTTAACTATTTTGATATGCCAAAAAAATTGTTTAACATTTTTTTAAAATTGTCATAGTACATACTATGAACGGGGTGCTTAAGGCACTCTTTGCTATCAAGTCACTAGTTCAATTCCCTTAAACATTATGTAGACTATAGTCGTACTAAACTTACCAAAAATTCATAAATATACCATATAAAAAATCACTAAAATAATAATGAAAAAAACATTCTATAGAAAATTTTTTATTCTTCAATTAAAAATCCAAATTATTTTTATTTGTTTTAATAAATAAATAAATAAATACTTTTATGCCATCCTATGATGACGCAAAAAGCTCTTTAAAAAAGCAATGGCAACTTTAATTTTGAACCCTATACACGAGTTTAAAATTCATAACCAAATGGACCATTTTGAAAACCCTTATAATACTTATTTTATATAATAAGAATTAATTTTCACATAATAATTGTTATAATTACGAAAAATTATTATTAAAAAATTAAATCTTATGTAATAAATATAATATAATTTTCAATTAAATAAACGTTAATAATAATGTTTTAATTTATATTACATTTATATTAATAATTATTATGCTCATAAATAGATTTAACTTGAACAAACAACATGGTCATCATTAGTACGGACTTTTGAGCCTCGAAATAAATTTAACTTGAACAAACAACATGGTAAATATTAGTACGGACTTTGAGCCTTCGAATTAAATTTTCACATATATAATGTAATAAATTACAGTAATTTTTTTAATTAATTTATCAATTTAATTTATTATTATAAAAATTAAATTTTTAAGATACCTTACAAATTTTCAAAACCTTTAAAATTTCTCAAATATAATTTTCTAAAAAAACTTTGCTTAATACATTTATATTAAATAATTATTATTATACTCATAAATAAATTTAACTTGAACAAACAACATGGTAAACATTATTACAGACTTTCAGCCTCGATATTAAATTTTAGTAACTTGAAAACGAAAACCAAAATAATAAAATAAAATAGAAATACACGTCCAATTTAACGCCCATACGGCTTCTGCCCTAACCACTACAATGATGGGATGCGTATATTGACCACCTTGCAGGAGTTAAAAATGTAGATTAGACAATGGAATGAATGTATTAAGTCCAATCACTCAATCCAGATGGGCACGCATTGGGCGGATAGACGTTCACGTGTACGCTCATGGAGTGCGTGGAGGCATCTTGATCTAAAGGTACAACCAGCTTTTGAAGATATGTTCATGGGCACCATGTGTGCATGGAGTTGCCCTGGAGATGACGATAAACACCTAACATCCCATATGTCAGAACCCTGTAGCACTCTAGATACATATTGTATTTTTAATGACAGTGGTCTATTTTCCATGAACACTTTCTTAATGGCAGTAGTCTGTTTGCCCTGAAAATTACGAGCGTGATTTGATCCAATTGAGTAGAAGTGTGTAAATTTAGGTTATAAATGTTAAGCGTGTAGTCTAACTACTTTGAGGAATTTCCTGGAACATTATGGAAATTTTAGTCATATTTCTAGAAAATCTGACAATGATTTTTGTAAATCCAAGTTGTAATTGTTAAACTTCAAAATATTAGGTGTTGTCGACATTTTTTATGGTGCAGAATCCATTTCCACCATCAAAAATACTATTCAAACACTGTCTCTACAAGATGGTTTGAAACTTTTTTGCCCGGATTCCGGCCACTTTCAGCCGTCCGGGCAATTCTTCCGCTTCTTTAGACAACTCCAATGTTAAATTTTAAGATTTTAAATTGTGTAGGAGTTTTTGATGCTAACCAATATTTGTGGAGTTATAATTCCATTAATGCATATGAGGCAATATATGCCTAGATTTTATACTTGGCTAAATCCAAGATTGGCATATATCCTTTACCGACAAATTCAATGCCTCTTTTATGTACTGTAAATCTCTTTCTCAAAATATCTACTGAAATTCCTAGTGACGTATCCCTTCCAGGCAAATTTATAGGGTGGATAGACAATGCCTCTTTTATGTACCGTAAATCTCTTTCATAAAAGGCTATATAAATTGAGGTGGTATGGCTGTGCTGTTGCCAGCTATTTTACTACTATTTTTATGGGTAAGTTTGATAAAAACCGATAGTGCAAACTATCTTCACCTTCAGTAATCAAATATCGTATTACATATATACAAGAGTATTGTTTCAAGATAGGAAAACTATCTTGGACATAAAATCTTTTCGTTGAGAGAATATCTCAACCACACACCAAACTAGGGAAACCGCTCCTATGGAATATGAATAGACTCTTTACAGGGAAAGTCACAACTCAGAAAAGTGGGAATTAATATTCCAAAACACCCTTATTTCAATATCAATTTGCAAAATCTACATCTCATCCAGTCTCATAATTACACCTTGTACCTTGTTCATGCAATTGTCGGTGTCCATATAAAGGAACAACCATCCAACCGCTGCAACCACCAGTCTACTAGGAAGTCCTTCACATACATAGTCATCCAACCTTTCGATGAACTCCCCCTCAATATAAAATTTCACCTTATGGAATCTAAAACCAATATGACCCACCCAAGTGTATCCATCCCGCATGACACACTCTTCCAGGGTGTTAAAACTCTCTTACAGAGGGAACACATAACAAAGGGTATGTATGCTTCTCTCGGTCTTATAACAGGTACATAAAACATTTCAAGACCACAACTAACCATTACAAAAGAGTATATGACATGTAGATTTGTTCTAATTACAATATGTGACTCATACTACACCATGAACTTGTTCCACAAACTCACACTAATTCACACAAACTCGATTGTTCATTGTCTTCGAATCTATGATGTAGCTCCTCTAATGCCATCTTCACTGTCATGTCTCCATTATATCTGGTTGTTAAGCATTACTGCAAATAAATTTGTCTATTGTTGGAATGGCCAATTCCAACATAGACTTAAACTAGTGACAACAGTGGACCAAACTAAATGTCACAACAATACATCCAATTCTTAACTAGATTTACAATATTTATGCATTTACATCATCCAGACACAATATTTCTTCATTTACGTCATCCACACCCAATGGACAATAGCAAGTTTGTTTCGCCAAAACTAAAATGCACAGATCTCCATAACGCAACCGAGATCCATCATCGTTGCACCATCAAAACACTCATGAACTCTCTGCATTCGTTGCTGGAAATTTGCGTATCTTTGAAGTTGGGGGAGACTACCTTACGACCATGCAACAAACATCGTGATCATAACTGGGAGCGCTCAGATTTGCTATTGAAAAATCCAAGGCCTGTTTCAAGAGTGATAGCTTCAATCCCGACTTGCTTTTGCTAACGTCGAAAACTATAACAAGATCTATCGACATAGGACAACCTGGATCTATAACCATATTTCTCTCACAGTTTCGATGAATAAAGGCATCGCCGTGCAATTGACCACTCGAAGAGCCACACGCGCAACCTTTCCATGCTCCATGCTCACCACATCACCTTACCTAGCATGCCATCAGACAGTGCACCGTTGCCCACACTATTCATCTCTTTCAGTCAACTAAATAACACCATCCACCATGTAGATCCTCAAATATGCAGGCCTCCACCGAACGCAGCAGGAAATCGTGCAGCCACCCTATCCACTGAGTGCTGCGACCAACCGCTGCTCAACAACGACCCCAGATCCTTTGATCTCACTGCTGATTGCTCAGCATACACTGCGAGTTCCACACCACAACAAATCCGTTGCAAAAAACAATGCATCAAGGCACCACTATTTCTCTCGCTCGGCGTCTAGCTTGACCACGTTGCACCAATTGGCCCAAACACGTCCTTCACTCCATATCCATGCTTCCTTCGCAGCAAATCACGTTTTGATCCCCAAACCAGATCGAAATCTCACCACTAAAACTGGATCTGTCAATCGACAGGGCGCCAACTCACCACAACAGCCACTTCGACTTTACAAGCACAAACAAGCCACTCCATGCTTCCACGTTGCCAACAAAACAATTTGAGATTGTTCCACTCACGAGCCTATCAGAATTCAAGCACGACAACCACTTCTCCAAACACCTCTTCATGTAGCCACGCTGCCTTCCAATGCCAACTGGGATTTGACTAATCTTGATACTGGGATCGTTGTGGAAAAGTCATCTAAAAACCATGAACAGTTCGCTAAAAATACAGACTCCCACACCACCATGAACAGTGCCAAGAATGGCCCAATCTCACGATCCAACAAAATATGATCACTATCCAAAGCACGGAACATGGAATATGTAGGCAGTGCTATCTGAGGCTCATGATCCAAGCATAACACTTATGCTACGCAGACAACCTCTAAGATTGGGGTCTGTGGGCATCTACAGACATGCACATGGACTTAAACAAACCAAAAAACAATGGATAAACAATACAAACAACAACATCAAGCTTTTTATTTCCCTCATCCCACGACGGGCCAAGCTTCCTGAGACTAGGACGGACCAATCCCACGAGGGGCCAAACCCTCACGGCTCTGATACCATGATAACAATCGATAGTGCAAACTATATTCACCTTCATTAGTCAAATATCATATTACATATATACAAGAGTATTGTCTCAATATAGGAAAACCATCTTGAACATACAATCTATTGGTTGAAAATAGAGATATGAAAATATCTCAACCACACACCAAACTAGAGAAACTACTCTTATAAAATAAGAATAGACTCTTTACATAAAAAGTCACAACTAAAACAAATAAAAATTAATATTCCAACAAAGCTCAACAAAGCTCAATTCACTATTCCGTAACAGCTCTTGCATTCACCAGCTGGGCCATCAGTGCATGGGTTCGGCACTATTTTGGTGCAAAAAGATGGTTTTTTCTTGAGCAATCACTCTTACAATTTCAAAAGATTTAATTATTGTATTTTGATGGTTACATTTCAGTGAAAATTACAATTACCAAATCAGTAATCATTATATAATGAGAATGAGACTACACCCGATGGATGGAAAAATAAATTAAATTATTTTAAAAATAAATTAATCTATTTTCTAATATTAATAAAATTTAATTGAGGATAAAACTCAGTTTCATTGCCTCTCGCATTCAACAATTTTCCTATAATTATTATTAAAATACAGCATCCTAAACTCTCACGAACACACCGCGCTCTCGGGAATTGAGTTTAGGTAAGCAGTGGCTAGACAATCATAGTTATGATTAACAACCTGAGTGACTTTTTTAGCACCAACCTGGCCGGGACCAACAACAATAAATGTTAGCCAACAACAACGAGAACGAGTTATCTCTGCGTTAATCAATTCTGTCGTTCTGAGTTCCTCCTATAAGATTCCCGCGTGCATCTTCCTTCCAGTATCACTCAAACTCTTCTGTCACAAATTAGATCCATCTTTTTCGTCAACAGAGAATGGAGTTGAATACAGACTCATTTCTTGCGATACTGCTCGTTTCTGTCGTTGTAACAACCTATGTTACCAGCGGGACGACGACCACCGTTTCTGCAGAAAAACGCATTAGAAACGAGACGGTACGGAAAACGCCGTTCCCAACGTCGTTCTGAAATGGATCAATTTTTCTTACAACAGTGTTATGTCACCAGGTTTAGTCATCACCGGTTTGTCCTCTGTTACATCTTAGAAACTCCGGTTAACTCTCGTCCCAAAAAAGCATTGTGCAAAATGCACGGCATGCAGAAAGACAACTAGTTTCATTTTCCAGTTGCGCAGGTTAGAGGAACAATTTAGGATGAATAATTTTTCAATGATTGAAGTAATGATTTGGTTTTTGTTTTTAATGTCAAAAGTTTAATATCTTTAGTTTCGCTTTGTATAGATCATGAATTGAAACTGTAAAACCTGCAAATCTGTAATGTCTATTTAATGACAAAATCTTAGTTGGGCGTTATTAATTATGTTAGATAATTATTAAATAAAATCATTAACGGTCCCATAGGTATGTCTCTGAATGGAAGAAGACAGAAAAACTTAAGCCCCAACAATTTTCGGGAATGAATCAGATGGTCATTCTATAACCAGGATTTTTACTTCTTATTATAACCAGCAATCCTCTGTACACGCTGATCGCAGATCTTTCCCTATCTGTCCACCTATATACACAAATCTATGGTTCCCAACAGAGAGCAATCCCCACTCAACATATACTTAAAAGGGAAGATGACATTTCTAGGTATTTAGTTGCTTTGATTAAATTGTTAATTTGTTGTTGGTGTTTTGTTTTGTTTTGTTTCATGCTAAAAGCCAATAGTTTATTGTTGAATTTTTGTTAACATAATATAATTGCTAGGAAGAAGAATGGGTTTGGAATACTTAGTATTTTAGTAAATGAGTTTTTAAAGAAATTTTAATGTTTTTTCTCTCTCCTCGTTTCTTGAATGGGAAACCTCACAATTGTGTTTCTCTTCTCGTTCTCGTTTCTCATTTCGTTTCCCGTTTCTCGTTTCTGGTAACAGAGGTAACAACGGCAGCTGCAGCGCCTCCACCACAATTCATTTTCGGAGACTCGTTGTTCGATAGTGGCAACAACAACTATCTTGCTTCGCTTGCTAGAGCGGACCATTATCCTTGTGGGATTGATTATCCCACCGGGAGACCAACCAGACGTTTTTCCAATGGATTAAATCTCGCCGATTTTATCTGTGAGTGTTTCAGACTTCAGAGTTCTAAATTTTTTTGAAAATTTACATTTATGAAAATTTACCCTATCTAAAATTACCCACTAATACTCTAAATCTAAATCGATCCCAAATAATTGATCATATAAACAAAAAGGTCTTATGCTATTATTATGTAAATCTGGTTTTTTTAGAAAATGACCTAGGTTTAAATTCTAACATCTAGTTCTAAATTCTAATTTTAATGGAATTATTGTCTCTAGGATTATATAAAATTTAATGAAATATGTGTATTGTTGTTATGCTTGGTATAGAATTTGAATGAAATATATGCATTTCAGGCCTGAAACTTGAATCCGACCTCGTGTTGCCGTACTTAGATCCTTCGCTCAAGGGCAAGGAATTACTGAAAGGTGCCAACTTCGCCTCTGCAGGCATTGGCATTCTAAATGATACGGGCATTCAATTTGTAAGCACAAATTCATCTTAATACCGGACTTTCATTACACTCCACATCATTTCATAATGATTTGCAGATATTGATCAAATGAATAATAACGATGAGAATTCAGTTGCATACATGCATGTTGAAATTATAAGGATGGCCGACCAATTCGAGCTTTTCCAAGAGTATAAAGACAGAGTTGCAAGTATCATAGGACGTAATGCGACCAAGAAACTGGTTGCAGAGGGGCTCTTTTCCATATCTCTTGGAGGAAACGATTACGTCAATAACTACTACGTTCTGCCTGTAACAGTGAGATCACTGGAGTTCTCTCTAGATGACTATACTGATTTTATCATCTCCGAGTTTGAAAAGATTTTGGCGGTAATTAATTTTCTGTATTCTATGAGATATACATTCAGGTTTTGGTTGTTTATTTCCATCACATCCTTTGTAAATTAACTGATGAATTTGCAGAAATTTTGCGATCTGGGAGCACGCAGGGTTCTGTTTATGTCGTTGGGTCCTTTGGGGTGTGCTCCTATGGAGAGGGCATCAAGGTCCACATATGGTGAATGCGCGCTGATGCTACAAGAAGCCACGCAGCTTTTTAATGATCGACTAACACCCGCAATCGATCGACTCAACACACGATTTTCTGCTCCGATATATACAATATCGGAAATGTTTCCTATCTACATGAACTTGTACACGAATCCTCAAGCATTTGGTAATGTTTCTTCCTGGATTGTCGGTTTTTGTTCTAAATTCAATTTCTAGTGCTCATTAGAAATACCTTACCTTTTTTTTTCAGGGTTTGGGGATGCCAAAAATGCGTGCTGCGGACAAGGACCCTACAATGGTATTGGTCTCTGGACTGCCCTGTCAAATTTGTGCCCAGATAGGAGAAAAAATGTGTGGTGGGACCAGTTTCATCCTACTGAACGCGCTGCTAAAATTATAGTTGACCAATTTTTTCAAATTCATCCTCTGTGAGTCCTATCAGCTTAAAAAGTCTGATGAAACTTGATGTCTATCTGTGAGGAAGAAATCACATCTGATGGGCTCTATTTTCAGAAGCATTAGTAAAGAAAAATATAATGGCCCTGCCATCATATTTGTGTCTGATCTTCTTCGTTGTCAAACCGTCGAGCCTTCTGCAATAAAATTGTATTAGATTTCTCTTTTCTGTAATCTGGAGCAGCAAGCAATGTCTGATTGAAAATCTTCTAAAATCTACGAGTGCTACAAAGAAAGAGACATAGCAAACTCACACACTGGAGATACGAAGTTTTTGTCTATTTCTTTTTATACTCTTTTGGGCAGTTTGAGGATTGGCTTCCTATTTTGTGGTAGAATCCTGGGTTTTTGTCATTGCTCTGTTTTTAATACTCTGTAGTTTTCGGGATGTGGTATTTGGATATCATATGATAGGGCATGGGATAGAGGAGGTTTTTCTTTCTCGGTTTGAAGGAGGTTTTAAGGACTGAAGGGATGATTTGTCTGTTATACCCAATGCATAATGTAAATTTTTCATATGATGAAAAATTCGTTTTTCTCTTAAAAAAACACATTCAAAATGAATAAATATGCAATCACAATATAATCAAAACTAATGTGGAATATAATCCAGATTATCTTACTAGTATATTTCTCTATTGTTCAACGAGAACAAAAGATAATTCAATTAACATTTCTACATTTGTTATTTAGATTGTGAAAATAATTCAATAGATATATAGTTTATGTTAAAATGAGATGTTGTATTGATAAATAAAACACCCATTGGTCAGCTCTACGAAAGAATGTTTGAACCAGGAGAGTCTCGCTTTGCAGAATGCTCTACATTGTCAATGTACATCACACATTATAGAGCTTACATAGTTTTAGGGTTGTTAAAACCATACCCTTAGAGATACAAACTAATTCCTATCCCGAGGTCTGGTGAACCAACTCACACTATTCTAAGATTCTCCATTATCTTCAACACTCCCCCTTAATGGAGAAGGGGTTCACAGATATGCCTAACATCTCCTTAAACATTTCAAACTTTATTTTTCCAAGAGGCTTAATGAAAATGTCTGCAACATTATCACATGTTTTACAATATACAAGATGGATTTCTTTTGATTGTACTTTCTCCCTGTCAAAGTGGAATTGTATATCAATGTGTTTAGTGTTCATGTGAAATATCGGATTATTAGCAAGTTTGATTGAACTATGGTTGTCACATCTGATTGTTGTTGCATCTTTCTGTTCTTCTCCAACATCTTGGAGAAGTCTCCACAACCAAACTACCTCACATGTTGCTGCACACATAGCTTGATACCCTGCTTCCGCTGAAGATAAGGAAACTACGTTTTGTTTCTTGCTGCTCCATGTAATCACCCTAGATCCAATTTTGAATGCATAGCCTATTATGGATCTACAGTCATCTACATTTCCAGCCTAGTCAGAATCTGTAAATCCTGTCAATCTAACATTAGAGGAATCAATATAAATAATACCATAGCCTATAGTTCCTTGTAGATATCTTAAAACACATTTTGTTGCATTCCAATGACTCTCAAGTGGTTTGGACATGTATTGACTTAGCACATTAACTGCATAAGCCAAATATGGTCTGGTAGTGGTGAGGTAGATTAAGCTCCCAACTAGCTATCTATAAAGTATCTCATCTGCCTCTTTAGAGCCATCCTCACTTTGAAGTTTAATGTTCTGCTGTAGTGGTACTGCTGCAACCTTACATTGATCCATCCTGAATATTTCTAGTAGACCTTTGACATACTTACCCTGGGACATAAAAGTTTGTCCTAAATCTCTAGATCTCAAGACCCAAACAATATCTTAATTCACCAAGGTCTTTCATTTCGAACACCTGTGACATTTATTACTTGATTTCTTTGATTAGAGAAATAACATCACCTGTAATAATTAAATCATCTACATACAAAGAAATCAACACTATGCATCCCTTTTCATCTTTCATAGTATACATATTAGGGTCGTTTTTACTTTTGTTGTAGCGAAGTTGCAAGAAAAATGAATCAATCTTTTCATACCAGGTTCTGGGTGCTTGCTTTAGTCCATATAGAGCTTTCTTTAATCTACAGACTAAATTTTCTTTACCTTTCTAGAAAAACCCCTCATGTTGCTCTAAATAAACTTCCTCTTTCAATTCCCCATTTAAAAATGCAGATTTCACATCTAGTTAGTGAATCATCCAATGTTTATTAGTAGCTAAAGAAATCAACATTTTGATAGTATTTAATTTTGCTACGGGGGCAAAGGCTTCTTCATAGTCAATGCCTTATTTTTGTGAATACCTCTTTGCTACCAATCTAGCTTTTAATTTATCTATGGTTCCATCTGCATTAATCTTGGGTTTATGCAACAATTTACAACCTATGGTTTGTTTCCCTTTAGTAAGTTCAACCAACTCCCAAGTGTTGTTCCTGATTATAGATTCATATTCCTGTTCCATAGTTGTTTTCCATTCACTACATTCATTTGCTTCCTTATAACTAGAAGGTTCAAAAACATTCATCATACTAGTTATAAAAGAATTTTTCTTGTATCTAACAGGGAATTGAGTCTGCCTACTTGATCTTTTGAGTGTTGGTGTAGCTTCTAACCCATTCTGAGTTTCCTTTTCTGGAATCGGCTTGATTTCTGCAGCTAAATTATTTTCTTCTTCCTTTGTCTCATGATCCTAATTGTTTCTTGTTTCTTCACTTTCTTCCACCCAGAACGAAATATCCCATTCCTCATTGCACTTATCAGATTCTTCATGAACCTGCTCATGGAATATGACATCTCTACTAACAAAAATCTTGTGAGTAGAGGGATTAAATAATCTATAAGCTTTATATTGTGAACAATACCCTACAAAGGTACATCTGATGGTTTTTGAATCTAGTTTTCTTCTGTCTTCCTTTGGAATGTGGGCAAACGCTTTAGACCCAAACACTCTTAAATGTTTTATTGCAGGCTTAAATCCACATAATGCTTCATAAGGAGTTTTAAACTCAAGACTCTTTGTAGGACTCCTACTTTTCAAATAAACTACAATATTCAATTCTTCAGCCCAAAAACCATTCGAAATATCCTTACCTTTCAACATGCTTCAGCACATTCCACCAATGTTTTATTCTTTCTTTCTGTCACTCCATTCTTTTGAGGAGTATGGGGTACTGTGAATTGTTGTAATATCCCATGGTCTTTACAATACTTGATAAGTTCATCATTCCTGTATTCTCCCCCTTCATTGGAGCGGAGAATTTTTATATGCTTCCCTATTTGCTTTTCAATCATATTTCTGAACTACTTAAAGTATTCAAATGTGTGACTTTTCTTACTCAAAAAATATACCCAAGAAAACTTTGTGGAGCCATCAACAAATAGTAAAAATATAGTGTATCCCCTAATGACTTTGTTTGCATGGGTCCACAAAGATATGTGTGTACTAATTCAAGTATGTCTCTCTGTTTCCTTTCTACTCGAATAGGGAATTCTTCTCTATGCATCTTTCCTAATGTACATGCATCACAATCATTATGCACTTGTTTTGATATAGGAATATCTCTTACCATTTCCTTTTTCTAAAGTAACAATAAATCATTGTAGTTGATATGACCAAATATTTGATGCCACAACTCTTCTCTAGTCAAACTCGCTGCTGTCAAAGCTCGAACTAGTGCTGGTCTCACGTCCAATTTGTATAGACCTCCTGTTCGAATTCGTGAAGCAATAGTCTTCATGCCATCCAAAATATATTTAATATAACAGTTAGATTTAAAAAATTCAACTTTGAGATCTTGATCTATACTCATGGATACATAAATCAAATTCTTTGTCATAGCAGGCACATACATGACATTATGAATATGTCTTATAGTACCATTAGGTAAAATGATGAAAATTTTCCCACACCCTTTGATCTGATGAATTCTATCATCACCAAGGTAGATTTGTGTTCCATTGTTGATTTTATTAAAATCTTTGAACCATTGTATGTTTCTCGTCATATGTGTGGATGCTCTTGAATCTACAAACCAGATGTTTGCATCAACATTCTCATCAAATTTTTCCAAGAACAATATGAAGTTTTGCACATGATTATTATTTGCGAGATGACCTACATGTCTTTTCTGCCTCTGTTGTTTTTCATGATATTTCTTCTTCTTGCACTCCTTATCCATATGACCAATTTTCCCGCAATAAAAACATTTAATTTTAGAGCTTTTTCTATTCGGATGCATACCTTGAGTTTGATTTGGTTTTTTCTATGGGTTTCCACCGTTTTGCTGTTGTGGATTTCCTTTTCCTTTGAATAATTTCTTCTTTGCCATCAACACAAGGTCTACACTCTGAGGCTTTAGAGTTGATCTTATTTCTTCTTCTTGCATTAATATTCTTGTCAGTTCTTCAAACTTTGAGATTTTCTCTCTCGCATTTATCACAGTAATAAAAATTTGGTAGTCATCGATCACACCATTCATAGCAATTGTCAGTAAATCTGTATCTGCAACTGTATCACCAATGTCTGCCCATTTGTTCTTTATATCTTTGATCTTCGCTATAAAGGAAGCAACTGTTTCATTTTCCTCCATTTTCAGGGATAAAATCTTACTCTTGAGGAACAAGAGACAATTTGTATTCCTAGTCTCATACAAATCCTTAAATATTCCTGATATTTCTCTTGCTGATTTACATTCTCTTATATGTGGTATGATATAGTCTTTTACTGACATCTTCAGCAGCGTCCTTGCTTTACCTTCTCTCTTCTCCCAATCTGAGATCGACGCTGATCTAGGTGTTTTCTTTGACTCATCCCCATTTGCAATCGTTCAAGCACTCGACGCTTTTAGCACAGTTTGCATCTTGAATTTCCAATTCGCATAATTGGAGCCATCAATTTTGTTATGCTCATTCAAGTATGCTTCGATTATTTGGTTATTCATCTTGAAGATCCAAAATAAAAAATACTTGATAGGAAAAAGAAATGATAGATCTACCCCATATATTTATCAAAGACAACGTTTGTGATACCAATATCAATAAGGTTTGCAACCAACCACAGTAGCAGAGTTCCTCCATGTTTCCTCTACGCAGGTCTCCTCCACACTTCCTCTGACTTTCGTATGGCCTCCTACACATCTCCACGAATCTCTCGTAGTTTTCATGCCCTTCACAGCCTCCGATCCACACCAATTGTTGGGCACCGGAGGCCCCGTGTAACGGTTTTGACCCTGTAATTTATGGTAATGATATTGTAAAAGTTCTACGAAGTTTGCGAGACACGAAATGTAGTAGATCTAGTCAAAGGGTTGTCCCCCCAAAAATAATATAAAATAATAGGAAGTGAGTCGGCCTGCCCATGGTCCGCGGACCATGGGAATGTATAATTAGAGTGAGGCTCTAAGTGTAAAGGTAGATTTTGGGAAAAAGGTTTGATGTGTTATGGGTTGGTGAAAGTAATAGTTGTTATGCGTTTGTAAGTTCGAGTCAAGGGTGTTAGTGACTAGATAGAGGCTCTGCAGCTGTGTGCACAGAGGCCTGATAGAGTCTACAGCTGTGTCTGCGGACCCCTGTAGTTGTGTGCACAAGGTAAAAAGAAGATTGTACTGAAACAAATATATTAATAAAGATAAGTTGGTTCTGAAACATTGTGTTGATTCTGAGTAATTACAGATATGGTTATATTCTGGTTTATGCATTTGTTATATGAGTTTAAGCCTGTCCTTATGAATTATAATGATGCTCATTGGATAATATTGTTAAATGTTTGCTTAAAGACCTTAAGAAGTAGAACAAATATATAGTAAATTCATTAATAATAAAATGCACCAGTGCGGATCTACGTGGAAGCCCGACAGTAGTACAGAGTAACACGAAGTCACAGGAAGGTTTGCGAACCCTCCAGACCACATCAAGACATCCCAAGGGTGCAAAAACCTTGTTCCAACACCCTCCCCTACTACCTTGGGTGAGACCTCAGTCTGTCCCCATGGACTGTTGCCGAAAGGGCAGGTGGTTGCAAGATTTGTTTGGCTAATAACCCTTCCAAACCTGGGTTAGGGCCCCATAAGCCAACAAATGGTTCTGTTACCGGGACCAGGATCTACCTAAGGGATGTTTGATGTTAGAATTGTGAAACCCCACAAAGAAAGATATTGAAGATTGATTGGATCTGAAGCAGTACGAGTTTGTAGTTGGCCCTAGCACACCGCGTGTAAACCAGAAGTTGAACATGGCGAACCCGATAAAGTTTCCCGTATTCAATGGAGTAGGAAGCGAAGATCCATAATAGTTTTGGTTCATAGTAAGGGCAGTATGGGAAGCGCATGGAGTTATATACGATAATATTAAAAAGGCTACCTTGGTGAGTGCGCTACAGGATCGCACGCTAACTTGGTATATCAAGCATTTTAGTGATCATCCAAATGGTGGGATAGCAGAGATCCAAGATGCACTAAAAAAATAGTTCAGCTGGCCAAAATCAGAGATGAAGTCAATCATCGGGTTCAAGGAGGTCGTTATGATGCCAAGAGAAACCCCTTGGGATCTAGATCAGAGATTGAAGAGTACATTCCGAGAGGCTAACATGACACTAATGGATGCACAACACTACGCGTGGTTTGTGGCGTCTTTAATGCCACACCTGAGGACAACGTTGTCACTGCAGAAGATCTCGACCCAGGCTGAAGCTTTAGAAATAGAGATGAGGATGCATGAGACTCCAATATAGGATCCTAGGTTGGGAGTTTAGCATATCCATGCGCAAATGCAAAATCTTCTTCGAAATGTAGAGTTTAAAACAGGAAAAGGCATCTAGGCCAGAAGTGCGCGAGGAGGTGTGGTGCATAAAATGCAAAGGCCAGGGCCACGATAAGGATCATTGTCCGATATTCCCAAACTATTCAGTAGCAGGGGGACCAATTCCATTGCGATCGGAGGCACTGGCGGGGCCAAGCGCGACACCCTCGCTCTGGTGCACAATTTGTCAGGTGGGAGGAAAGCACAACACAGACAATTGTCGCCTACTACAAAAGTTTACCCAGACCCGCTAGCAACTATTTTGCAATTTTTGCAGATCGGTGGGCCATGATGAATGAGATTGTCGTAGTTATGAATTATTTATGGATCGAACACCTGCCTACAGGATGCAGACTAAGGTACAAGGTCATGATCCAGCCGCGGTGATAGCACGGGGTGGGTTTCAGGGGTGAGGATGAGGACGGAGAGGAATGGGGCTAGGAAGGGGTTGCGGGCAGCTAATCTGTTACAACTGCAAAGGACCAGGGTACTATGCACATGATTATACCAACCTAACTAGATTATCGTGCCCTACTGCGAGCAGTTCAATCATGAAATGATAGAGTGCCCCACATTGATCGCGCAAATATGTGAGAAAAGGGCAGCACAACCTATGGCAACGCAAAACATCCAAATGATGAGGTGTGAACCACGTAAGGAAGACCCTAACGTAAACATGATGCTCAGAAGTCGTGCAACCACAGGGGAGGATAAGGGGAAACTAACTAAGGAAGACGCAGGGGTTCACAAGGAGAGATGTCTAGAAAATAGGGAGAGCTTCACGGAGGTCTCTAACCCAGGTAGTAAGGATCAACCTAAGCCAAAAAGGGATCCCTCGATGCTAACTACCTTTTTAGAGACATTCATAAAATTTCTTCGCGAAAATAAGGTGATTAAAGGATTACAAGAGCTGATAACTAGGTGTGCAAGGTCAGGTGAACCTCGCATGGTCCGAAAATTAGGGAAACATGCTTCACGTACCAGACGGAAAATGTGATTAACGGCGCAGATTAGCGACTATGAGATGGATCAGATCATTCTGGACTTAGGTTCGGATGCAAACGTGCTACCTAAACAGACTTAGGTGCACATGGGCAAGCCCACTCTACAATGGTCTCCTATTCAATTGCGGATGGCGAACCAATAGAAGATCTTGTCCATGGGGAGACTTCAAGCAATTACAGTAGATATAGAAGGTGCGAGCACACAACCGAACTTTGAGGTAATAGAAATCATGGATGAAAGTAGCCCTTACCCTATGTTGTTAGGGATAGATTGGGCCACAGATATGAATGGGGTCATTAATTTAAAGAAGTGTAAAATGATATTTGAGAAGGAATCACTCATCATAGTCATTCCGCTAGACTCGGCTGAAGGAGCGCGTTACACTAAACCTGTGCGTGATGAAGGAAGTGATGATGAACTGGATTATATCTACAAGATCACTACATGAAATCAAGATTGGGTCAATCTGACTGTAGAAGGAAGAATATTGTGGGAACGTGCAGAGTCCTACACTGCAGATTCAGATGAGGAAGATGAGCGGTGGCATAATTCGTTGAACGGAGTAACAACGTTAAACTGCAACATGATGACTAGGTCGCTGTATTGCATAAAAGCTTAGGATTGAGAATTGCCAATGTATGATGGGCTGGCAACAGTAGATGAATTATTGATCAAGTTTGAAAGTGCAGTAGCAGAGCACCAACGGTTCGATGTGTTAAAATGGGAATTGAACGTGACGCCTACGCGTTAGTGGGGAACACATGGAGGAACCTTTGAAGAATGGCGCGGCTACAGGTGGATGATGCAGATAAGGTTTGGGAAGCCAAAACTATGAATAACTGAGAAATATAATGGATGTGATGACCTGTGCATGCACCTCACCGGATGGACCCAGGTCTATAGAGAAGAACCCTAGCCGAAGTGGGTACACTTATTTTATCATACCCTGGATGTCATCCCAAGGAACTAGTATACTGAACGAGAGCTCCGACATGGTACAGGTGAATGGGATATTTTGCGTGAAGGATTTTTATTAACATTCTTATTCAAGGACCAATGGATGGATACTATTGACGATGCATTGTAAGTTGTGAAGGTCGCCATTTTCAAAGTACCATTGGAACCTGAAGAAATAGTATAGCTAGCCTGGTCACACCAGCTGATTTGGGCCCTAGAATGTTACAATGTATAGGTAGAAGATGATGAGGAAAACCCCAAAAACATCAATATTCCAAAAGCAGAGGGGAGTCACGAGGTTCGCGGACCAACAATTGAGGACCCCGACATCACCGCGCCACTCAAAACGAAACAGGTAAACATTGGTATGGCGGAGGAGCCGAAGTATGTAATGCTTGGGGACTACTAGGATGATGCCACGGTGGAGAAGGTCGTCAAGTTATTTCGAGAATATCAAGATTTATTCTTGACCAAAATCACAAAGTTAAAAGGGATCCTCGGCAATCTAGGAATGATGAAGATAACTCTGAAGTCGGATGCAAAGCCAGTCAAGTAGCGGCCTTATCAGTTGAATCCAAAATATAAAGCAAAAGTCTGTGAAGAATTGGATAAAATGCTTGCAACAGGAATAATTGAACTAGTGGGGGAATCCGACTGGGTAAATACTATGGTTGTACAGGAGAAAAACCAGAAGGGAGAAATTTGCATTTGTGTGGATCTTAGGAAGCTCAATGATGCATGTGTTAACAATCCATTCCCAACACCATTTACAGACAAAGTACTAGAAAATGCTGGGGGACAGGAAGCCTACTCCTTTACGGATGGTTTATCGGGGTACCACCAGATCAAGATTATGCCAGAGGATAGGAGTAAAACAACCTTCACTACGGAATGGGGCTATTTTCAGTATACGGTGATGCCCTTTGGACTAGAGAATGCGCTAGTGATATTATCGCATGTTGCGGTAGCTGCATTCAAGGAATTTATACGTACATTTTTAGAAGTATATCTTGATGATTGGACCATATTTGGGCTAGCTAAGAAACATACCGCGAACTTACGGTTAATGCTGGATACTTGTTGATGGCACCAGATCGCACTAAATCTAAAGAAGTGTACTTTCCTCCTCCCCTTCAGGAACTTGCTCAGCCATGTGGTCTGCAAGCAAGGCCTGATGGTAGACTAGGCAAAGATTGTTGTCATACTTATCTGCAAGCACTGCGAAGTGTCAAACAGTTGCGCGCCACACTAGGACACACTGGTTACTATTGAAAGTTCATCAAGAACTATGCGCGGATCACGACACCAATGGAACAGTTGTTCAAAAAGGATGCTACTTATTGCTGGAATGAGGAATGTCACAAAAGTTTGGAAACTCTTAAGGAAAAGATGGCATCAGCTCCCATATTGGTGTTTCCAAAATGGAACATCGAATTTCACGTGCATGTTGATGTGTCGTGTATTGCAATAGGCACGGTAATCATACATGAAGGAGAAGAAGTAATTCATCACCCGATCGCGTTCGCAAGTCGACGGTTGTCGAAAGCTAGAAAGAACTACTCCACTACTAAGCGTGAGGGGCTGGTGATGGTATACGCACTCCAGAAATACCACCACTATCTACTCGGGGGACACTTTAAGATGTATACTGATCATTCCATGTTAAAGCCTATGTTAGTGGGGGGCATTTGTAGATGGTTGTTATTATTTCAAGAATATGATTTTTAAGTCAACGTAAAGCTGGGGCGTCTAAACGCAGGCCCAGATTACTTGTCCCGAATTGAGAATGGTGAAGAACCCACAAACCTAGAGGACGGACTACGTGACGCATAGCTCTATGTAGTGTGCATCACGAATGGCCACTTTGAGGATATAATCCATTTCTTAACCATAGGAACCGCATCGTAGGGGTATTCGGTTTAGCAAAAGAAAGAACTGGTGACACGTGTAGCAGACTTTACCGTTATTATAGGGCACCTCTACAAAATGGGAAAAGATGAAATATTACGCAGATATGTACTGGAATTTGAGTGAGGACAGATCCTTGCTGAAGCACATCGGGGGGTTGCAGGAGGACATTACGAGGGATGCACCACAACATAGAAGATTCTTCGCATAGGAATATGGTGGCGAACTCTACATCAAGACTCAAAAACGTACTGTCGGGCTTGCGATGTATATCAACAGACTGGGAAACCATCGTAGAGCGATGAAATGCCACTTAAGCCACAGATGACACTACAACCATTCGAAAAATGGGTGATTGACTTTGTGGGGCCTATCAAACCTCCAGGAAAGACAGGTGTGCACTACATCATCACTGTGACATAATAATTAACCCGATGGGTGGAAGCACAGCTGGTTAAGGACTACATGGCCGCTACAACTGCAAATTTTTTTTTCGAGAATGTGTTAACACAGTTTGGATGTCCAAAAATTCTAATGAGTGACCATGACACGGACTTCTTGAATGAGATTATCAACATGCTCATTGAGGAGTTCCAGATATATCATCAACAAAGTACGTCGTACCATCTGTAAGCAAATGGAACTGTTGAAGCTTTTAATAATATTTTGGAGACTGCGTTGTCAAAGGTATGTAATGCGCAGTGAAGCGATTGGGATCTGCGGATACCTGCTATGCTATGGGCATAGTGAACAACCTGTAAGAAGTTGATGGGCCAGGCATCTTTCCGGCTAGTCTATGGAAAGGAAGCTGTCATGCCAATGGAATCCATTGTACCTAGTTTGCAAATAGCAGCAACGATAGGCATGGCAAACCGCAGGGCTTTGGAAGAAAGGATTGTGTAACTGGAATAACTTGAGGAGGAGTAGTTTCTGGCAGGATTTCATCAACAGGTATAAAAGCAGTGGGAAAAAGAATGGCATGATCACCATATCAAGATGCACACGTTCAAAGAAAATGATCTAGTCTTACTATATGACAACATGTTTGAGAAATTTCCTAGAAAGCTTAGAATGCATTGGTTGGGACCCCTATGTAGTCAAAGAAGTCAAAGATGGAGGCGTGATCCAGCTTGCCAAGTTAAATGGAGAGCCTTTCCCAGGTAGAGTAAATATCAGTTGCCTGAAGCTCTACACAGTAGGGCCGACCGCCTGACTAACCGACTGAAGGACAGTCTCACCGCTCCAACCAGTTGAAAGAGGGTGCAGGATGATAAAGCAGTCTCGGGAGGAACTACACGACAACAAGGGTGCATGTAGAATTGATATGTCACAAGGATCGCAATTACGCTGAAGGAGCTACACTGCTGTGTGGATAAGCCAAAACATCACTGTTGTTGTCATTGTTCATGATAAGATGTCTGAGTTAGACATGAACATTGTTGTCACTGTTCATGAGAAGATGTCTAAGTTATGGTGCAAAGGAGCAAGCAGGGACAATTAAGAGACGAGGTACGAGCCAGATCCAAAATGCTCTACCACAGGCTTAACATTACATCGCCAGAAAAGGAGGGAATCGATGAATTTGAATTTCAAAACGCTTATAAATTATAAGGGGGCATTCGCTGAACAATCTGTGGTTTCGAGAGAAGTAAACTATTGTTCCTTTCCATCAGTATGGAATTGTTCATCATTGACACTCAAGGAGTAAGCCTGGGGGTTGTAATCTAGCGAATGGAGTTGCAAGACTTTTTGGATAGTGTGGTGTTGATGGTCGTGGGTGCCACGTAGAGTTCAACACCGACAGTAGTGGATGTACAGAAAATTCTTAGACACGAAGTAAAACTAGTCCAGATGTCGTTGCCTAACCCATGGGCTGGCCGGCGACCCATAAAAGATAGAGGAAACACTGTGAACATGGAGACAAAGGATGGAGTTACAATTAACAGTTCATCTTTGATGCACGTTCAAGATTGGGATCTTGCGTACAACAACAATTTTCTTGCAAAATTGCAACACAAGTTGCAGTAGACAGTGCGTATAGTAGACCAGAAATTGGAAATTTGCTGCGTTGGCATGCAGAGTTCCCGTATGTGGTACCGGCACCCCATCTTGAGCTAAACTTCTATGACCGGGTTATCTATGTTAACTGAGCAGAGCATAATGAACATCATCGATTGCGCAAATTAGTAGAGGAAATGGAGCAGGAGCTTGAAGAAGCATTGCAAGAGACAAAGAGGGAGTAGCAGAACAAAGCGCATCACTCACAAGGATGGTGGATCGGGAAGCCTTGTCAGCGCATATCGCCGTACCACTGAGTGACTCAGGATGAGTCACGATGATTGTGTTGGGGGCCTGTCGGGCAACGGAGGCCCCCTGTAATGGTTTTGACCCCGTAATATAGGGTAATGATATTTTAAAAGTTATGCGAAGTGCGCGAGACATGAAATTTAATGGATTGAGTCAAAGGGTTGTCTGCCCAAAAATAATATAAAATAATAGGAAGTGAGTCGGCCTGCCCATGGTCTACGGACCATGGGAATGTATAAATAGAGCGAGGCTCTAACGGTAGAGGTAGCGTTTTGGGGAAAAGGTTTGATGTGTTATAGGTGGGTGAAAGTAACAGTTTTTTGCGTCTATAAGCTCGAGTCAATGGTGTTAGTGGCTAGATAAGGGCTCCGCAGCTGTGTGAGCAGAGGCCTGATAGAGTCTGCAGTGTTGGTTTGTGTTATATTCTTTCCACGACTAGCCCACGTAGTTAACCGAGAGGTTAGACGGGGGGCGGAGCCCCCCTTCGTTGTGCCAATTGTGTAGCGGGCTTGGGGGGGGGGTCACAGGGCGTTTGAGATGTACTCGTAACCCCACTTTATGGGGTTCGGGGCAGCACCCTAGAAAATTTTGGTTTTGGTCTGTATGTTAGGTTGGCGAACCCACCTATGGTTTTGTGCATGAGTTTCACACATGTTTTTTGGACGTGATGGTTTTCGGTCCATGTTATTGGATGGTATAAATATGTATTATAACATTGAAAGGAACATAATGAAAAATCAAGTTGGTAGTCCCGGTTTTGGGATCCAGGGGAAATCTCTATGTATATGTGTTTTATGTGTTATGCTCTCACATTATTTATTTTCTGTGTTTCAGAACTCATATGCAGGTAATTTCTGTATGGGGTTAAAATCTACATGTAGCTGTGTGCACAGACCCCTGTAGCTGTGTGCCCAGGGCAGAAAGAATATTGTACTGAAACAAAGATATTAATAAAGATAAGTTGGTTTTGAAACATTGTGTTGATTCTGAGTCATTACAGATCTGGTTATATTCTGGTTTATACGTCTATTATATGAGTTTAAGCCTATCTTTATGAATTATAATGATGCACACTGTGTAATATTGTTAAATGTTTGCTTAAAGACCTTAAGAAGTAGAACATATCTATAATAAATTCATTAATAAGAAAACGCACCAGTGTGGATCTACGCGGAAGCCTAAAAACAACACAGAGTAATGCGAAGGCACAGTAAGGTTCGCGAACCCTCTAGACCACATCAAGACATCCCAAGGGTGCATAAACCTAGTTGCAATACCCTCCCCTTCTACCTCAGGTGAAACCTCAGTCTGTGCTCTGTGGACTGTTACCGAAAGGGCCGGTAGCTGTGGGATTTGTTTGACTAATAACTCTTCTGAACCTAGGTCAGGGCCCAATAAGCCAACACCAATAAATTTTCTCTACACATGCTTCATGCCACTGCTTCTTGTGGCATGCATGAGTCCTCCCTCCTTAGCAGTCCACGGTGACCTCTACCTCTTGTAGGTGGACTCCTTCTCGGGTTGTAGACAACTATCGATCAGAAGAAACACGTAGATAGCAATCCACATAGGCAGTTATTGAAATGACCTCAATTTCTCCTCCTGAGGCTAATCCCTCGCTGCGATCCACGCCAATCGAATGGGAGCAAGTGGTGTTTCGCAGCGGTTGTTTACAACCACCTCAACCAAGGCTGACAGGCACTATGCTAACAACTGACAATGGAAATCAAAGCCTCTTCTACGCGGGCTACTCCACGTCCACCATGCTTCCACTATGCCTCTCTCAACCCACCACGCGGAACAATAGATCTCCATGCACACCACACACTTCTTACTAAGACGACATAGCACCACAAATAAAAGCACACAGGTTTTTTTTGTGTGCCCATGGTTGGCGCAATTTTCCTGCAAACGATCGCATCGTCCTAAACTTAAAAAATCACAGAAGGCTAGTAGTGAGATCAACATGATTTTCTCACCAAAATACACATTGTTTTTGACTCAATTGCATCGGTCTCTCTCTCCACTCAACATACAAGTTTCCTCAGCCTGTAGCTCTGATACCACGTTACAATGAGATGCTATAATGATAAATTAAACACCTACTGGTCAACTCTATGAAAGAGAGTCTGAAACAGGAGAGTCTGGCTCTACAGAACGCTCTACTTTCTCAATGTACATCTCACATTATATAGCTTACATAGTTTTAGGTTTGTTGGAACCATACCCTTAGAGATAGAAACTAATTCCTATCATGAGGTCTCGTGAACCAACTCACACTATTCTAAGATTCTCCATTATCTTCAATAGTTTAACTATTCGAAGCTATTGTGGTGGAGTCTAGGTATTGAACATTTTGCTTTTTGGTTGAATTTAGTCATATGATGTGATTATTGATTAAGGTTTTTGATATTATTTAATTTGAAATAAAATTAATTAAAATATATATATAAAAAAGAATAAACCAGTGTTGTAGATATCACGAAAATATTGGAATTATTTTGATACAAATTGGCTAAATCAAAATTATCCTCATAATTTAATTCATAGCTATAATTTCGAGAAGTTTTGCGAGTCGAATGAATTCATCCCTAGCTATTCCAAAATTCATTTTTGCGAGTCGAAAGTATTCATCCCTAGCTATTTCCAAAAATTTTGTTGTCATTTTAGTTTTTTGCTTGTTGGGACTGAGGTCTTAGAGGTGTAGTGGTGGGGTGACTTGATTATAACCAATGAACAAGGGGATCTCCACAAAAAAACAATTGCCACTAGCTAAGTGTTTGTGGAGTGGATATCTACTCCAATATACCATTTCAACATTTCTAGGTAAGAAAAAAAAAATTCTCCTTCATTTTCTTTGTTTCTTAAGATTTGGTATAGGCTATCCAATGTTCATTAGATATACATTTTTTCTCTCTCTTTAATTGGAGAATTTAATACTTATGTAGCTAGTGTAGCTAGTGTATTATAAATGGAACATTTTTCATGTTTTTTCAATTTTGTGGATTTGTATTCTATTTCAGAATTTGTAAATCTAAGTTCCTCTCATTTTTTTGTCCCATAGGTTTCAAATTAAATTGCTACTCTAGACTCTACACATTCCAAGAATAAAAATGTCAAATCCATTAGATGCAATGTGGGAGCATGGTCTACCCGAAGAGGGTTATAATAGAATGAGCTTGAATTGCAAGCTATGTAGCATGAAAATGTTTGGTGGAATCAGCCATTTGAAAAACCACCTTAAGAGAATACTAGGGAATGGAGTAGAGATTTTCCTAGAAACCACCCCAAAAATTATCCATATTGCAAACCAATCCATTTTTCAAATACATAAGAATAGAGATCAAAAGGAAGAAGCAAGGCTTGAGATGACAAATAGATTGTTGAAAATAGCAACAAGAAATGCTAAAAATAGAAGTGCTAAAAATAACACTGCTATAAATAGCATTTCGAGATACCTTCCTATTTTAGTTAGTCCCTAAACTAAAATAGAGAAGTAAAATTCGAATTTGATCTTAGTAGATTTTTGTAAAATAATTAATTAACTCACCATGAGTTAATTACTTGTGGAAAATCAAACATGAAGTCTATGTCAGGACATGTAACAGTTTCTCCATTGATTAAGGAATTTATCCCTTAGTTAAGGAGATGAGGATGAGTTGCACTTTGAGTTGTAATTAGTTAGCTCAGTTATATGAGTTAAGTCTAGTTAGAATAGTTCAAACAGTTTGTTGAACTAATTGTAAGTTTAGTTAGGTAATTCATGCATGCATGTAACTGTTACACTTCAGATAACTAAATATTCTCTCATAAATAACTCATGCATGTCAGTTTAGTCCGAGACTCAGTTGAGATCAGGTGATGGGAGAGTGTACCATTAGTTGCAGGAATATTCCTTGGAGGATATCTCTTGCATGTAGAAGGAATTCATTCCTTGAGAATTACATAGTTACTTCTTTAGTTTAGTGAGTGTGTGATGAGGCCAATTCACACAAGTGGCATCACTAGACCCCAAGGAAAACTGCACAAGAAAATAGGAGGCTTGGATGGCTGAGGATAGTCATATGTTGTGTCTATTCAGTCTGTGAGTTGTATTTTTCTATTGCAGAGAGAGCAGGATAGCTTGTGAGATGATTCTTTTTGTAATCTGAACATATTTCCACTTGTATGATATTGTAGAGATCAGGGTTTTAGGTTGAGGCTTTCCCCAGGATATTCTTCTGTGTTCATGTGTGATTGCTTTCTCATTCTCAGTTATATGTGTCCTTATTGATCTTGTTCATATTTGATTAAGCTTCTGCAAAGTTTGTTGTAGAAGTAGATCTTATATTTTGCTTTAGTATATTGCATAATCAGTTGATCTACAATGGGAAATTCTACATGGTATCAAAGAAAAGGTGATCAAAGGAGAGAACTGTATACAAGAAGGGAGAAGTTCAAAGTTTGAGGTTCCTGAATATAGAAATCAAGTTCTTATCACATCTCATTTTCACCAATTGCGTTCAATGGTTTAAGATTCGAATATGCTCTTGATGGTAGTTCTAATTATATAGCCTAGAAGTATCGCATGGAAGTAGTATTAGAGGATAACGGTCTAAAGTACTTCATTGATCAAGAAGTCCCCAAGCCTGTAGCGGCTAATTCTACTGAATTGGCGGAATGGAAGAAATGTGTGGCTAGAGCAAGGAAAATCCTTCTGGAGGGAGTTCGAGGCCACATAGTCTTGAGTATCCATGGGAAGGAGACACAGTTTTCAATGTGGAAAACATTGAAAGATCTATATCATATTAGCAATGATTAGAGGAAGCTAGCGCTGAAAGACAAGCTTTGGAAAATCAAGTGTGAAAAGGGTGACACAATCTCTATGTATCTGAAGCTCACCACCTATAGGGATGAGCTTGGAAGTGTAGGGATCATGACAGCCGATTATGACATGGTAAGTCTTGCACTCCTCGGTCTTCCTAGGAGCTAGCATAGCTACCAAGACTCGGTTAATGTAAGAGAAAAACTGCCAGTTTGGGAACGACTTTGGTCAGATCTGATGCAGGAGGAGATAAGAAGAAGCACCAGAGATGGATCCTCATCGAATCAAGATGATGAGGAAAATATAGCCTTAGATAGTAAGGCAAGGAAGGGGAAAGGGAAGGCATCCCAATCCAAATCTAGTTCTTCCCATGGTGGGAAGAAGTTTGACAAATCGAAAGTGTGATACTTTCATTTTCATGAAGTGGGCCATTATGCTATGAATAGTCCACACAAGAAATCCAAGAAGGGTTCCTCAAAGCGATCTGATAGTGAGGCACTAGCCTCACAGTTTGAGCTAGATTTCTCTCTTATTGCATGCATGGTTTCATCCATGGTGGGATGTTTTTTGTACCTCGACAGTGGAGCTTCATTCCACATGTCAGGTGACAAGAATATTTTCAGTACCTTGGAGGAGAAGGATCTCTAGATGTAGATCGAGATGGGAAATGATGGAAAGTACCATGATTCAAGTGAGGGTATGGTTGTGTTTCAAAGGGAGCATGGAGCTCCTCTCACCCTGACTGATGTAAAGTATGTACCAAGACTGAAGAATAATCTTGTGTCCATTGTTATGCTAGAAGATAAAGGCTATGATGTAGTCTTTAGCAAAGGAAAGGTATTCCTGAGGCATATTGGCACTTGACAGACCAAGTGAATAGGGATTCGAGTTAAGAATATCTACAAGCTAGAGGTAGAAGACTATGATGCATTGAGTTCCAAAGCTGAGATGGTGTAGAGCCAAGATGTTGGCGAGCTATGGCATAGAATATTGGGCCACTTGGACCATGGAGCCCTGAAGATCACGCAACAAATTTATATCGGATTACCCAAGGGAAAACTGGAGCAAACGAATACATGCAAAGGTTGTACCTTGGGTAAGTATGCAAAATCTTCCTTTCCGAATCGAGAGAGTAGAGCTGGAGAAATCTTGGAGCGAGTTCAGTCAAATGTTTGTGGACCATTCTCTATAGCCTCCACCACTAAACAAAGGTACTATGTTATTTTTATTGATGATTTTCCTCATAGATGTTGGATCTACTTTATGCAAAAGAAGGATCAAACCTTCTTGAGGTTTTGTGAGTTTAAAGCCTTGGCAGAGAAAGAATTTGGAAAGAAAATAAAATCCTTGCATAGTGACAATGGTGGAAAGTATGTTTCCTAACAGCTTAAGGACTTCTGCGTTGTAGAAGGAGTTAAATGAGAGTTGATGGCACACCATAACCCACAGCAGAATGGGGTGGCCGAAAGGAAGAATAGATCGATTGTTGGAGTAGCTCGAGTGATGTTGCGTGACCAAAGCCTACCATTACATTTGTGGGCTGAGGCATGCAATACAACAGTATAATTGCAGAATAGAAGCCCGCACCGTATTATGGGAATGAAGACACCTATGGAGGCCTTTTCCAGGAAGCGACTAGATGTGAGTCACTTCTAAATATTTGGATAATCAGTTTACTGCCATGTGACCAAAGATGCTCGGAAGAATCTATATCCCACAACTGAGTTGGGAATACTTGTGGGGTACATGGATACACCCCACAACTATCGGGTGTTCTTGCCTACCAGTCAGAGGACAGTGGTACGCAGGGATCTGAAGTTTGACGAGCAGAAAGCCATTTGCGTATCACTTGAGAGGGAGATCAAGTTGCATGCAGATGAGGAACTTTCAGCTCCTAAGGAAGAGGAGCCTCAAATTGATGCGGAGCAGCTACATGCAGAGGATCCAGGAGTGGAGACATCCACTCATACTGAGTCTTCTAGAGATGGGTGGAAACGATCAAGGGAAGCTGACAGATTGATGCTAGATGCACGATAGAATGTGGGAGAACCATCTTCTCAGCACAGACAGATAAGGTAGCCTGAGCGATACACTGGTTACATGGCCCTGGTTGGGGAGTGTGTAGATTCTGAGCTTTCTTCATTGAAGGAGGTAGTGCAGCAACCAGTCAGGGTTGATGTAATAGTGGAGGAGTATGACTCCATCGTGCGGAACTGTGTTTGGGATGTTGTCCCAAGACCTTAGGACAAGTCAGTGGTGAGTTCTAGATGGCTTTACAAGGTAAAGCAGGTAGCTAATGGCAGGTTGAGAAACACAAGGCAAGGTTTGTTTCCTGTGGTTTCTCATAGGTCAAGGGGATCGACTATGATGAGACCTTTGCTCCTGTAGCAAGGTACTCATCTATCAAATCGATGTTGGAAGTATTAGCTCAGATGGGGTGGAAGATCCACCAGATGGACATGAAGACAACATTCCTCAATGGGAAGATTGAGGAGGAGGTGTACATTGAGCAACTAGAAGGTTTCAAGACCTTCGATCGTGAGTCACATGTGTGTAGACGTGTATGGGCCGAAGCAAGTACCCCGTGCTTGGTACTCCAGGATCGACTCCTATTTCACCGGGTTGGGCTTCACCAAGGGTGAGTAGATATGAAACTTTACCACATCATGGTAGAAGGTAAGCCATTGATCATTGTTCTTTATGTCGATGATCTGATTTTGATAGGTGATGATCAACTGACCTAGTCTTGTAAGGAGGACCTTGCAAGAGAGTTCGAAATGAAAGACATGGGTCTTATGCACTACTTTCTAGGCATGGAGGTGTGGCAGAAATATGGAGAAGTTTTTGTGTCTCAAGGCAAGTATGCCAATGAGATCCTGAGGCGGTTCCATATGGAGAATTGCAAACCCATGCAAACTCCTCTAGCTAGAAACTAGACGAAGGAGGATGCTACTTCAGTTGAGGTAGTAGCTATTATTGTTTATCAACAGCTGGTGGGTTCAGTTGTGTATCTAATGAACACACGACCCGAATTATGATTTGCATTGAACTAGCTAAGTCAAGCTATGGTTCAGCCTACCAAGCTGTTTTGGAAGGCAACGAAGCATGTGCTGAGATACCTCTGAGGCACATCGCAATTTGGATTGTGGTACAGATGGATAGAGGGAGTGAAGCTTCAGGGCTTCATAGATGCGGATTGGGTAGTGAGTCCATCAGACCGGAGGAGCACTTCTAGAGGAATCTTCAACCTTGGTTTAGCTGCAGTTTCCTAGTATAGCAGGAAACAGAGGTCAATTGCACTTAGCTCAGTAGAGGCTGAATACAGGGCTACTAGTCAGGCTGCATGTGAGGCCATTTGGATGCGGAAGATTCTAGTGGGATTGTTTGGTCAAAGGATGGATCCTACAGTGATCTATTACGATAATTAGAGTTGCATCAAACTCTCTGATAATCCAGTTTTTCATGACAGGTCCAAGCACATAGATATCTGGTATCACCATCTTCGAGACTGTGTGGTCAAGAGGATCATGTCGTTGTAGTATGTTTCGACCGAGGAACAAGATGTAGATATTTTGATGAAGGCATTGTCAAAATGCAAGTTCAAGTTCCACAGAGACAGGATTGGGGTTACTGATAATCCCTTTCTTGTTGAGAGGGAGTGTTGAAAATAACAACAAGAAATGCTAAAAATAGAAGTGCTAAAAATATCACTACTATAAATAGAATTTATGGATACCTTCCTATTTTAGTCAGTCCCTAAACTAAAATAGAGAAGTAAAATTCAAATTTGATCTCAGCAGCTGTTTGTAAAATATATAATTAATTCACCATGATTTGATTAGTTGTGGAAAATCAAACATGAAGTCTATGTGAAGACATGCAACAGTTTCTCCATTGATTGAGGAAGTTATCCCTTAGTTAAGGAGATGAGGATGAGTTTTACTTTGAGTTGTAATTAGTTAGCTCAGTTATCTGATTTAAGTCCAGTTAGATTAGTTTAAATAGTTTGTTGAACTAATTGTGAGTTCATTTAGTTAATGCATGCATGCATGTAACCGCTGAACTTCAGATAACTGAATATTCTCTTATAAATAACTCATGCATGTGAGTTCAGTCAGAGGCCCAGTTGAGATCAAGTGATGGGACAATGTACTATCAGTTGTAGGAATATTCCTTAGAGGATATCTCTTGCATGCAGAAGGAATTAATTCCTTGAGGATTGCGTAGTTACTTCTTCAGTTTAGTGAGTGTGTGATGAGGCCAATTCACACAGGTGGCATCATTGGACCCCAAGGGAAATTGCACAAGGAAATAGAAGGCTTGGAGGGTTGAGGATAGTCATATGTTTTGTCTATTCAGTCTATGAGTTGTATTGTTCTATTGCAGAGAGAGCAGGATAGCTTGTGAGCTGATTCTTTTTGTAATCTGAACAAATTTCCACTTGTATGAAATTACAAAGATCAGGGTTTTTGTCTGAGGCTTTCCCCAAGATATTCTTCTGTGTTCATGGGTGATTGCTTTCTCATTCTTAGTTATATGTGTTCTTATTGATCTTGCTCATATTCGACTAAGCTTCTGCAAAGTTTGTTGTAGAAGTAGACCTTGTATTTTGCTTTAGTATATTGCATAATTATTGGATCTACAATGGGGTATTCTACACCACAAGCTTCTTAGCAACGGGGGAAATCCAATCCTCGGGCACACCTTCTACAATGTTTGTCCCTTGAGTGTCCTCAACTTTCTTTGTGTCGTGATCTATGCTTGGGGGGCAACCTTCTATTCTGTCAATGGTGAAATCGAAGGAGAAGGAAGAAGCTGAGGAAATTGTAGCCAAATTATTTCTATTTAGTGACATACCATTCAAAATTACCACGAACATTCCATTCCACCATTCCATGTTTGAAGTTGTTTTTATTGTTGGTCTTGGCTATAAGGGACCTTCTTATAATGACTTGAGAGGGCATCTCCTTCAAGGGAAAAGGTTGATTGCACAAGGAGAGTGGGTGAGTTGAAAGAATCATGGGAGATCATTGGATGCACCATTATGTCAAATGGTTGGACAGATGGGAAGGGCAGGTCCATTCTAAATTTATTGGTTAATTATCCTATGGGGGCAATGTTTATCAAATCTATTAATGCATCTGCATAGGTTAAATATGCACAGTTGTTGTTGGGGAAATTATTTGTGTTATAATTCCAACATTAAATCATCAATCCGGTACTCGTAAGCTTCGAGACACAATTGCCAGTAATGCATGATCAAAGCATCTAATCTAAAATAAGATCATGAAATGTGAAATCTATTCCTAAATTAAGTACATAATTCCTATTCCTAATTTGAAACTAATACATTGATAAAAACATGCTCAAGCAATACCAATTATTGTTGAAGCAACTCTAATTATTGTTCAAACGAAATTAACTCTAATCAGCATTTAAGAAATATAACCCAAGCAACAAAAATTACCATTCAAATGATTTAAATCTAAATGGAAATCTCAATCTAAATAATAAGATCTATTTAATATAGGAACATGAATCTTGAATCAACTGAGACTAACTCAAAATAACATCAAGCTTATGCTAAATCTTAATCCAACATAGTTCAATTTCACTCAAACGATGTTAAACTAAGGCAATAATTCAAAACAATATTGCAATTAATCTAATTCCCAGCATCACACAAATCAATAAGCATTCAAACTTTAGCCTTTCAATATTCCTAACATCACTCAGCAATAAGAATTTAAATAATGAAGATTGAGTTGACATGCTTCAAATCTAAGAAAATACAAAATAAGAAACTATCATATCCTTAGATTACTTTAATCAAATTCAAGAAATCATTCAAACATAAGCACATTGACTAATGGTTTACCAATAACTAACTATAATTATAATGAATTTCAAAACTAAACTATAGCTCCAAATAATGATTTAATGGTCTCGTTGCATTGGTTTCAAATACTTGATTGCCAAAACACAACGCTACAAGAAATTATAGCGAACCAGTAAGGTACTAAACCTATTTCAATTCATATTTATAAAAAAATAGTGTTATCGATCTCTTGTTTATCCAATTAAGAAGCACCTTTAAGTATTCCAATTGTAAACCTGTAACAAAGGTATTATGCATGCAAACAAATCATTGATTAACACCATTCATTAGCTTGCAACGAGTTGAAGATGATATGTCTATTTAATTTCAAGAAAACAAATTACAACCTTGAGTATAGAATTAGAATTATGAGATCTAATTAATTAGTTCTTTCAAAATAAAATCCCTACATCTAGATCTATCATATGATGTTTTACAAAACTTGCTTCCAGGTGGTGGTGGCCTTTGCCACTCTCGGAACAAGTTTAAAGTAATGCAATAATCTTTTAAAAATAAAAAACACATTAATACTTATAGCAAATTGAGTGCATAATAAGAATTCTATGTTATGGTTCATCAATCATGCATTTAAACAAACTCCATCAAAGCTTCCATTGTATTCATAGCATAAACAATATTACATACAATCCTTCTAATTTCTACCTCTCCTAGCTCCTACTAGCTACACGTAGAGAATCAATTTTTATAAGGTGCAGCTGATGGAAACAAAGAACTAAAAACTCAAAAAAAGGAAATAGAACAACAAAGAAATCATATGCAATCTTTTTGGAGAGTCTTCAAATGGATGATGGTTGGGTTCATCTGAATCATGGCATAGCTAGAGGAATTAATTCCCTTTTTAGCACAAAGAAAACTCATCAAAGTCATTGCCCTCCACGTGGACCCAGAACCATTCAGAACTGAACCCAAATCGTTCAACGATTCTGTACTTACATAGAGAATTTCGACACTCATTTTGTACTTAAGGTTCCCCTGATCATAACTTCCTCATAAGGACAAATTTTGCCAAACGGTGTCTGGGTTACCTAAATCAGGGTACTATGAACAAAACCCAAGTCTTGAAACCTCGAGATTATTTCCCATTTGATCACAAATAGAGATTTAAACTTGTAGTAACTTAGCTTAATTGGCTCATGAACAATTTCGACAATGGAACCCTACAACAAATGAACTTAGAAAATATCATCATTAGTAAATCATGACAAAATAATCTATAATCATAGAAAACTCAAGAAAAATAATGATAATTAACCACGAGGCGTAGGATATGTATTGACGGCAAGTTGTGGAATTATGGTATGAAATGAGTGTAAAAGTATAGGAATTTTAGGTTATGAACGGTGATATTATACAATGGAAAAATGGGCATATTTGAGGTTCAACATCCCCCCATGCTTGTGGATTTTTATTTCCTCATGCAAACATATCCCTTGCTCATTAACATATTCTTTACATTTTTTTGTAGATGTTGGTCCTTGTGGAGCAACATCGCTTGAATATTTGGAGGTGTTGGTTCTTGTGGAGAAACATTCTTTACATTAACATATCATAATAGTTTACTGAGCAATACAAGTTTAGGACAAGAAAGGGATGGATGAGGAAGATATGATGGATGAAATGAGGCGGTGATGGAGATGATAAGTATATGAATGGGTGCTTGCATATTCTGTGATTGGAAGGTTGACGCTTATAGGTGGTGTCTGTTATCATTTTATGGCTATAATGATTTCATTATCCAAATAGAATGATTGTTATTATGGGTGGATAAGACACTATAGATACTGATTTTATGAATACACCATAAGGAATTTCTTTTAACATGGTCTTGTAATCAAAGTGTAAGTCTTTTTATTGTGAGTAATGAATGGAAGGAAATAGAAAGATTATGGTTTATGAAAGATGAAATGCATGGAATGAGAAGTGTTGAATCATTAAGTTTCCTAAAACTTCTAATGAACTAGAGAATCTTAATCCAAATTTACCTCATGTTTTACCTTTATTGTTGATGTGCATGATGCTGTAAAGTGAAGCAAAGGATGAACTGGATGGAGTTGATGTGACTGCTTATCTGATCTATTGAAGAAGATTGAAGGATAAAATGAAGGTCCCCTTCTCCCCTATTCTTGAGGAGTTGTATGTCCCCAAACAACTAAGGAAAGGTGACTCTTGCTAAAAATGAAAATGGGAATACTGATAAAAAAATACAAACTGCTGCAAACCTTTGTTGAGATCTCAAAACCATATAGTCTTCAATCGCTACACACCCATGTGCAATCTTGCATATGTGAATAAATGGTGTCGATGTCGAACACAATAAAGAATAATTGGATTATCAACCATTGAGGATGTCATTAACCAATGCGAGATATCCAACCTTTGATTTCAATGGGAATCAAGGCACTAGGTACATTCTACTAGCCAGGAATAGATTTGTCAAAGTCGAATGGACTACAGAATTCAATCACCAAGAAACATTGATGTATTTTGTTAGTAGATGACAAGGATACATACCATTAAGGAATGCAGGCTCCTAGGTACCTTATCTAATTTGTTGATGATAATGGTAGAAGGTTGGTTAGCAGGTGGACCTTAAGGGATCCCACATCAATCAACACGAGTACAAGACATAATGAATTGAAGGATACATGATTTTAAGAACTCATATAAATTTACAAACTTTATTGGGAACCTTGCCCGCCAGTTACCTGGTTTTCAAGCAAAATCCCTACCCAATTGTGCTAGACAAGCTGGTTTTCACAAAATGACTTATTTTTCTCTTTACTATTTTCATTTATTTATTTATAATACTAAATTTCCTACTATAATGGAGATAATATGTCCTTCTTCTAGTGAAAGATAACTTTCAATGAAGCCATGTGTGGATCAGGTACAAAGATATATTCATGCCTAGATTTAACATATTATCTTTAGAAGGTATATGAGCATGAAAAATCAAGAGCTTTGAAAGATGTGATACAAAGAGTAATTGAAGATGAGAGTGGTACTTTGACTAGATTGTGATCTAGAACCAATGCTTGATGTAATCCTGGTGGTATTGGCCCATTTATTCATTTGTAACACTCAGAAAGTCGTCCTCGGTCATGTCAGGCAAACTTGGCTAATTGGTCTCTGGAATGCATAAAGTCTTGTTGATGGGCATGGTGATAGTTCCTCGATATTAGGTTTAGAAGGATGCTCCTCATTGGATTTGGTACATTATCTCTCGATATCCTTGGTAGATAGGCAAGAGGAATCAAGGGACACTTACAAATATTTTTCTGGTTATGGAGAGATAGATAATTTCCTAAATGTGGTCAAGATGAACTCTTCCTGAGAGGCAGATATCCCAGCTACTGTTAGGATTTGAGAAAGTTCTTTGAGGGACATTCTTCAAGCTTCTCAATCATTCTTGAATTTCTCCTGCTAGTTGATGATCACTGTCTCGCAACATGGATTAGTACTTGCAGGTTATTAAAGAACCCCAAAAATGTTTTATCTTTAAAGAGTTTGAATTTTTAATCTAAATGAATTAAAACTAATTCTGATAAACCTCACCAAACTTGAAATCCTCTCTTACTTGGACAACCAAACTTTGGAGAAACCTCACCATAGTGGACGGGTGGCTCTTCACTCACGTCTTACCATACACTCTCCCACCTTTGGTTGTCCTGCAACTAAGATCGTAAAAAAACTTGTGAAAGAAATTGTGCTCTCATACCTTTAGCACCTCCCCAACAATAACACCAAAAATGTTGGGGAAATTATATGGGTTATAATTCCAACATTAAATAATCAATTTGGGACTCATAATATTTGAGCCAAAAGTGTAGGTAAAGTAAAATCAGAGCGTCTAATCTAAACTAAGATCATGAAATCTAAAATCTATTCCTAAATTATGTACAAAATTCCTATTCTTAATTTGAAACTAATCCGTTGATAAAAACATGCTCAAGCAATACCAATCACTGTTCAAGCAATTCTAATCATTGTTGAAACGAAATTAACTCTAATCAACATTTAAGAAATATAACCCAAGCAACACAAATTACCATTCAAAGTATTTTAATCTAAATGGAAATCTCATTCTAAATAATAAGATCTATTTAATATAAGAACATGAATCTTGAATCAATTGAGACTAACTCAAAATAACATCAAGCTTATGATAAATATCAATCCAACAAAATTCACTTTCACTCAAACGATGTTAAACTAAGGCAATAATTCAAAACAAGATCACAATTAGTGAAATGAGCATTCATTCTTTAACCTTTCAATCTTCCTAACCTCACTCTGAAATAAATAATGAAGATTAAATTGGCATGCTTCAAATCTAAGAAACTACAAAATAACGAACTATCCTATCCTTAAGTTACTTTAATCAAACTCAAGAAATCATTCAAACATAAGTGCATTAATTGATGGTTTTACTAATAACTAATTACAATTATAATGAATTTTGAAACTAAACTACAACTCCAAACAATGATTTAATGGTCTTGTTGCATTACTTTCAAATACTTGATTTCCAAAACACAATGTTACAAGAAATTGTAGTGAATTAGTGAGGTATGGAATTGATTTCAATTCATATTTAAAAAAAATAGAGTTATCGATCCCTTGTTTATCCAATTAAGAAGCACCTTTAAGTATTCCAATCGTAAACCTATAACAAAGGGATTATTGATGCACTAAAATCATTGATCAACACCATTCATTAGCTTGCAACGAGTTGGAGATGATATTTCTATTCAATTTTAAGAAAACAAATTACAGCCTTGACTACAAAATCAAAATTATGAGATCTATTTAACAAGTTCTTTTAAAATAAAATCCCTACATCTAGATCTATCCTATGATGTTTTACAAAACTTGCTTCCAGGCAGTGGTGGGCCCTTTCCACTCCCGAAACAAGTTTAAATTAATGCAATAATCTTTTAAAAATAAAAAAAACACATTAATACTTATAACAGATTAATTGCAGAATCAAAGTTCTGTGTTATGGTTCAACAATCATGCATTTAAACAAACTCCATCAAAGCTTCCCTTTTATTCATAGCGTAAACAAGATTACATACAATCCTTCTGATTTCTACATCTCCGAGCTCCTACTAGCTACATGTAAAGCATCAAATTTTATAACGTGTAGCTGATGGAAACAAAGAACAACCAAAAACTCAGAAAAACCAAATAGAACATCAAATAAATCATATGCAATCTTCTAGAGAGTCTTAAAATGGATGATGGTTGGGTTCATCCTAATCATGGCATAGCTGGAGGAATTAATTCCATTTTTAGCACAAAGAAAACTCATCAAATTCATCGTCCTCCGCATGGACCCAGAACCGTTTAGAACCAAACTCAAATCCTTCAGTGATTTTGTACTTATGTAGAGAATTTCAGCACTCATTATGTACTTAAGATTCCCCTTATCATAACTTACTCATAATGAAGAATTTTGCCAAATGGTTTCTAGGTTATCTAAATGAGGTCACTTTGAACAAAATCCAAGTCTCAAAATCTCGAGATTAATTTCCATATAATCATAAATTTACATTTTATCTCGTAGCAACTTGGTTTAATTGACTTGCGAAGAATTTCGGCAATGGAAAACTAAGGAAAAGGAAATTGTGGAGTCATCTAAGAGTGTTACAAAATATATTTACAATCATACATTTGTTCTAACACTCATGAAATAATTCACGGGATGAAGGAGTTAGTCCATATTGTTGTCACGTGTTTTACATCTAGATTCATTTCTCTTCAATCTCTTCACAATTCAATGTTGGAGTTGCAGAGGATGTTTCTCTTAGATGAGTGGAATGCTTTTGTCTATAGCAAAAAAGTGGACGGCCAAGTGATATCCCAACTTGTGAGACACAACCAAAGTTTTTGAATGGGAGTGCAAGAGTTGTATGCTATCAATGAACCTTTAGTAAAGGTTCTTCACTTGGTTGATGGTGAGAAGGCCACAATGGTCTACTTATATGAGGCCATGGATAAGGCCAAAGAAGTTATCCATTGATACTATGAGGACAAAGGCGAAGAGAGATTCACTAGATGAGATGAGATATGGGGTGTGATTGATGAGAAATGGAACAACACTCTCCATCGCCTAATTCATGTAGCAGTGCTCTACCTCAACCATGCATTCTCTTATGCATGTGGATTCCATTTTGATGCAGAGGTTATGGATAGATTTTACCAATGTATTCAGAGGATGGTGTTGACTTCCACTGAACACAATGAGATTTCCAAATAGCTTGAGGTATATAAGTTGAGTTATGGGACATTTGGGTATGATATGGCTATTCAAGACAAGACTACAAGGATGTAAGGTAAAATACAAGTAAAATTTATTTCAATTTCAAATTTCATTGTGTTTCCTTTCTAATTTTCTATGAACATCTATGATTCTATTTGAATTTTGACATTTGTTACTTAATGAAAAATTGAAATATAATTCACTGTATTTCCTTGGAAATTTGAATCCTCTCCATTTATTTTTAGTATATGTTTGGTGGGAAAACTATGGTAGAAGATTCCTAGAGTTCCAAAAACTTGCCATTCGAGTATTATGTAAAATTTGCAGTGCTTCAGGGTGTCAGCGCAACTAGAGTGTCTTTGAAAAGATACACTCCAAGAAGCGCAACAGGTTACAAACTTGGAAATTTCAAATTTAAATTTAATTTTTTTATATAAGTTCATTAATTTAATTAATTCCATATGTGGGACATCGTCTTCAATCCTGATTAAATGATTCCTCTAATGATTAATCACAAAATTTTCCTCATGCAGGTTAGGTGTCCACCACCTCAATGGCATGGTATATGTCTACTATAATCTCAGGTTATGGGTCATGTAAATAAACAAAGTACCTAATACAAATGCCATTTCATTGGAGGCCTTTGACACCACGAGTTTGTGGAGGGTGGAGACCAATAGGCATATTATGGAGGAGGCACCTGAGTAGTTAGAGTAAGAGGATGAGGGGAGGGGGTGGAGGAGGAGGTGGAGGAAATGGGAGCTCCACTTGTAGGAGAGACATATATAGAGCAGGGGGGGGGGGGGGATATTGAATTTGAGAGTGTGCCAACAATACATTCCCTATTACATTCCCTATGTGAAGCATGCTTTCATGCCTTGTGTCAAAATGCAATATGTGCACACATACTATACTAACTCATTACATTGTGCATCAAGTTCATTTGTTTTCTAATTTACTTATCATAATAAATACAATTGATACGTCTTGTTCAATATATCTACAATGATTAGCATATCATCATCATCAAAAGATGTGGATCCAACAAAGTAGAGACTCGAGAAAGGGATTGTGTAATAAGGATAAGAGGAAAGTATTGTTTCCTTGGTTGCCACATACACTAATACAACATGTTTCATTGAAAAATCTATGCCAATCACTTAGTTAGATATATATCATTTATTCATTAAGAAGGGATACCCTGATGGATAGGAAGCCACTGAAGTTTATCAATATGTGAAAAAGTCTTAGCTACACAAGGTTGCATCTCATCCAAGAATATTTCCTTCTGGAGAAACTGTTGAATGGATTAGGAAATGAATTAACAATAGGAACATGACCATTATATATAGTGTTGCCCAAGATATTACTACACTAACATAACCTCATATCGGAAAGTATTATAAACTTATAAGACACCAAATGGCTCTCAAAAAAGACAAAGCACTAAAGATACTCTTAAGGGTTGGTAGCAAGATCCCAACAAATTCAGGACTGAAGTTGATGAAGTCTACAAAATGAATTTGTTGAGGAAATACTATCAAGTATTTGTAACCATGTGTTGTAGACTCTAAGGTAAATAAAATGCAGAATTATTGAAGAGGGTTGGGTGACATTGATGTACACACGTGCTCACAAAGGATCTATTTTCAATTGGGCTGAGATATTGGCAACGTTTGTCCAGGCTAAGGTAAAGGAGGCCCAAACTCTAGGAGAAGGAAAGAAAAAAACATTTAACATGGCCTCATATTTACTTGATTGTGTATGCACCAAGTGTATATTTGAAGTATTGGAATGGAAGTGGAATTTCTCCCTAGATATTCAACCAGTCTGCATCTTCCAGAAAGAGTTGTGGGAAAATCAACATAGAGCATCATACACAAGAATAGTCAAAGTATTCATTTCACTGTTATAACACATCTTACTCAACTATGACTCACCTTTCATGTCAGACTATGCCGAAGAAGCATTACAAGAGGTAGTTGACTTCTTCTCTCCCCGTGATTCCACATACATTAGAGTGTTTCAAGAATGTAAGCCTTCACAAAATTTTTTGTTTTTTTTTCACATACAAGATTATTTTATAAGAGGTTGTTTATCAGGTAACCACATAAATTGGAGGTATGTTAGAATAGATATCAACCTCAGAATGACATTGAACCCACCACTAAAGAATATTCAAAAGGGAAAAAACCTAAAGATAAAAGGGTTTCCCAGAAAAAGAGAGAGAGAAAGAAAAAACCAAAAGGAAAAAGGAAAATAAATTAAAGGAAGACATATGATTGGAAAAGTAAAGACATAAATAGCGGAAAGTAAAATCCAAGAAAAAAATGAAATAAAAAAGAGAACAAGCACAAAGGGGAGAGGAAGAGTAGATAGCAAAGGAAAGATACAAATATAAAGCTCTAGAAGAAACATGGAAAAAGGTGCAACAAGAAAAATAAGCCCAAGATGTAGGCCATGACATCTTTCCTAGTATGGATGTCAATCCATCAACCTGAGTCACAACGCCACTTACAAGAGGTCATACACCATTAAATAATGGGCACAACTGTTGATGAGGAAAATCAAGTCATGAGCCTAGCGAGCCTCCAAATTAATTGAAATACAAACATGATTGTCCAAGAGATATGAAGATACATTAAGTTCTAGCCAACATTAACATATATCCTATTTCGTAATCATTGATTTGCAAAAGATGTTTCTTTTTGGTCTAAAAATATGCTTTTCCTTATCAGAAGATGCTTAATTTGATTGGCTAGTATTTCTAATAGGGCTTTAAAAGTATTATCTTTTATTGTTAAGAATGTGTGTTGGTCCACTCAGCAAACATGGCTTAGCCAGAAAAATACAAACATATAGAATTTTTAGGCAAATCTTCTAGAAAAGTTGTTGTGTTTTCCCTAAAAGGTAGGTTGAACATGAGTTATCTAAATTAAATTCTTAACCCAAGTTGAGTTAAGCCAATGTAAGTCCAAAATTGCAATAAATATTCATCATTGGGCAAACTCTTCCAAGAGAAAAATGGAAACAAAAAATATATTTAATTGATATAGTTGTCAAGAGCAAGGTGCCACAGTTATTAACCAATACCTAGTCATGAAATTAAGAAATTTGGTTCATCATGCATTCATTCATTATCGATCATATGGTGGGTAAATTCAAAAATTTCATTAACAGATGGATTTAATCTAATAACATAACAAAAAAAACTGAAAATATGTGACTTCGCTTTTTTTTTTTAAGCTCATAAGCTAAATCATATCAATGAACCACTGAAACTATGGCCTAACAGATTGAAGTTACTAGTTCAAAAGCAAATTTGAATTGTAATTCAGATCGAAATTAGGAAAAGTGATATGAACTTCGATTTTAAAAGATTGGTAATTTTTTCTCATGTTCATATAATATTCGTTGGGTTCAACAAACTTTCACTGGAAATTCTTCGTTTAATTTTTCTGGTGACTTTTAGCTGGTATTTTTCTCATTATCGATAACATCATTTTTCCTTTGATGCCTAGCTATTCACTCCCTTTAAAATAATCATACTATATGTGATATTCATCTTCTTATACATAAACTATTAGCAACATTTTCATAATTGAAAAGAATGGTTAAAATCCTATGTTTGTTATGAAAAAACATAGAGTAAAACTATAAAAATGAGCTTAGAAAAATGTTCGTTGTGAGATTTATAGAGGAAATTTTTAAAACATAAGAGCATA
>APFE030968866.1:118869-140406 GCA_000404065.3 Pinus taeda
CAAAATTAATATTTCTATGTTTTTAACTGAATTTGACTAGTTTAGTATAATACATACCCATCATTCATTCTTGAGTATTTTTTAGTGATTTCAATAGGAAATGAATTTTATTTTAATTTGAAACATTTTTTTTCTAATTTTGGATTTAAAAAATCATAAATGTGAAATACCTGCTTAGTTGACCAAAATAAAATCCTGAGTTCTATCCTTGGGTATTTTAAACTACTTTTAGTTGTAGAAAATATGTTTTTTCCTCTCATGGTTTTATACATGTTCATATTTGTCTTATAAAATTTGCAAGAAGTCTATATATGTGTCTTAACAGTTGCATGAGGATATTGTAGCAGTCCCACTACATCATGATGGATTCATACTTATGCATAAACTATAAGAAACATTGTCATAATTGGGAAAAATGGCTAAAATAACTATGTTTATTATGAAAAAGCAGAGTAAATAAAGCTTAAAAATTGGGCTTAGAAAATTTTCCATGTGAGGTTATAGAGGCATTTTTTAAATAGACATATTTTATAAAGATTTTTAATATATATATATATATATAATATATATATATATATATTATATTCCAAAAGTTGTAATGCCTCATCCCACATTTACCCACTTTTACAAGTCATCTAGGAAAACATGAGTTGAGTGCCACTATGATATGACCTGACCTCAAAATTCTAGTTATGGAAGTGGGTCCAACCAAATGACAACTTACAACCATCCCTCAAGGACTACACACCACTCAGGAGCCTATAAACCATCCTAGGTGAACAACCCCTGAGTTAGAACTCTATTTCCCAAGAAGAACTCCCTAACCGCACCCTTCATACTATGTGCATATACTTTGGAGGCTATAAATGCACCCATAGGCCTGCCTACATGCAAGTATGACTCGAATTCCCGAGTTCAGAGCATGCAATCATGCTATCTATGCCACTTTCTTAGGAAAGCCTCCAAACCACCACCTGGAATTGCTTGTAACTTTCCATAATCATGAAAATGCAGTAAAGAATGTTAAACAAATATAACTTAAGCCATATATTGACCAATGCATGCCTAATGCGAGATAGGCATTTCATAAAAAACATGAAAAACATATAAGATACAGGTCATGAATGGATATATGATCATAAATCTTTGAATTTCATCTAAGAATCACCGAGAAGGGTTAATGCCCTTTCAAGCTAGTTGCAATAACACCTGTTAGCCCATGAATTTATCAACCATTCAATAAGTTTGTCAAATCATGAATGAGATCCATAGCAAGAGGACTTCATAATCAAGACATATAACCAACATCTAAATAGAATAGAAACTATGCCAAATCAACCATAATATCACTATAACAACTAGTACAAATGCTCATAGATCACAATAGGAAAACAAGTCATATTAACATATGAAAATTCCAACCAAGTCAGGAACTTCCACGTACCACCTGACCATATATTGCACTGAACCAAATATTTCTTTTATCCAATCACCCCCACACCATATTCCAAGCATGAATGTGGAATAATATAGGTTAAACCAAGACAAAATCATTCAGGGATTCTAGAGGCCAAACCACCTCAACTATCAACCACAATGATTTCACCTCTAAGGTACAGAAATCAATAACATCAACTAGTTCATACTTTATCTAAACTATCTAGGGCTCCAAGAGCTATTAAATCAACCCACAACCTCCAAGGAACCCAAGCTTCTTTAGGGCTCTAGAGCACTTGTCCCAACTGGAAGGCTCCAGGGACTATTAACTCAACCCACAACCTCTAGAGAATCCAAGTTGTTCCAAGGCTCCAAAGCATTTATTTAAGCCCACAACCATAAGAAACCTAAGAACCAATAAAAAAACCAAATGGTAAACCCACTACACCATGGTTATCTAGGAAATGGCTAGGCAAGGCTAAAACCACTGTCAATCTAGAAAAGTATCCATGTCAATGAAAAGACATAATGAAGGAACCACATGCATATACCATGCATCCAAAAACTAGCAAGGATATGACACATGCAATTTCTTACCTACAAAGTAAGTCTGATGTAGGTGCTAATCCAATTGTCTCCATGTATTTCCTTACTTTCCTTTCTTGCTTTCTACAAATCCAAGTGAATGCTAAAATGCTCCAAAAATGCTCTAAGTGTGTAAGGGTGTAAGACCCAAATACAAAAATAATAAAATCTATCAACAATTTCTATGATGCCTTTTTATTATTAGTCTCCCTTTTCTTCATTTTCGTTCATTTTTCCTCTAATTTCTCCTACATCCAAATTTGTGTCTCTTCACCTTCCTTTTCTCCTATTTTTCTTTATTTTCATAATTAAATGCCATTTATTTCCTCTTTGCCTTTGCCAATTTCCATAGTCATTAATTAACCACAAGTGATGGTAACTATAATGTTTTCCCAACATTCAGTTTGGAATACATGTCCCATGACCATAGTCTTATTTTATTTACATGGAGCTTAAGATCAGAGGTGAGCTTAAGATCATACCCAGTGAAGAGGTGAAAAATAGGATCCCAACTTGCTTATTTGAAAATCGGAAACATGTTAGCCCCATACACCTTGAAGAGAATTACTCCATCTAGCTCATACCATTTGAGGTTGCCAATTTTTCCCATCTCTCTAGCTAGCAACAAGTCTTTAGGATTTACCAATTGAATTGTTTCCCTGACACTGCAAACTAACACTTGCGTGCTCCACTGCCTTAGAAATGGTTAACATCTCTTCAGAAATGGTTACCACCGCCTCAAAAATGGTTACCCCTCCTTATTAGATTTATAAAACATTCACATATGCACTTGTTTCTCATAAAAACTTGGTATATAATTTACCAAAGTTATAATGTTTATTATATTAAACATTTCTTTAAGCTCCCTCTACAAATTCATGATAAATGGTTTTTTTTTAATGTTTCACAACTAAATCCGCAACAATTTTTTCAATTTCATGAATTTTTGTCATTGTTGTAGGTGCTGGAAAATGATCTTCAAGTACTCCTGCAGACGATGCAAAATCATTTTCTAGCACCTACAACAGTGTCTAAAACACATTTTCCAGTGCTTTTCTGAAAGATATTTTCAATATTTTGGATTAGAAAACTGTCATTGGGCCAACATTGTCAACTAGATGGATGATTTCCAACATTTCCACTTTATATTATGCAATTATTTACGAGAAAATACCTATAACTCATAGAGATACATATACAAGGATTTTTTTATTAAGATTGGGATGTATATTTTGACCACAAAGATATACCTGCTATTTTATTAAACATATTTTTAGAGAAATCCATTAGATGATAAAGAGGTACATTAGGGGAATTTTGAGGTCTAAAATGGGCCTCATAAGGAAATTATAAAATAATAGTGGAAGTAATATAATAAGATTAGATTACATCATTAAATTTTAGAGGGGAAAAAGAGAAAACTATTTTTCAACTCGAATTTTGAACTTATCTCCCTATGTGTTTGCTCACATTTTGAGAAACAACACTCATTGGATGAATAATTTGATTCCTCATACAAGGAGTACCCATGTTTCATACTTTTGATGAACCTTGCTACATGAAAAATGATAAATACATGAAAATCATGATCGCAATAATGTTTTTTCATGTATTTCTCATTTTTTCGTGTAGCAACGTCCATTGAAAGTATGCAACATGGGTACTTCTTGGATGAGGAATCAAATTTTGCATCCGAAAAGTACTCCCGCTCAAAATTTTACCAAAACATTAGGGAGATAATTTTAAAATACGAGTTGAAAACGTAGTTTTATTATGTTTTAATATTTTAAACTTCTTACTTTTTTACTCCAAAAAAGGTGAATCATCCTCCATGGTTGACATCATCATTTTGAATCCTATTGGTTCTCATAAATTTTATTTTGGTTTTATGTTTTTTTTAGGAGGCTCATTTTAGACCTCAAAATTCCCCTAATGAGCACATCATGGGTAACTATCATATCATATATTTACTTTCCATCATCTCCATTTTGAAGTTCCAACATCGATTTTTATCCCTTTCCTTCCCTTGTCTCTCTTCTATTCGCATGTCAATTTTTCTTTTTGTCACTCATTTCTTATCATTTCCTTTCTTATGGATACTCTAAATGATCAAACTTTATTAGCCCTCTACTCTGAGTTAATCAATATATCTATATAATTCCTTCATATCTGTCATTTTTCTCTTAGTGTTGGTGAGGGGTGATGCAACACACTTGAGAAATTAGACTACAAAAGACATCAACACATGGTTACCTAGAAGAAATTTATTGACCCATTAACTTTAATAATAATGTTTTTTCAAGGTTCCAAAACTATAAATTCTCATTAATAGTTCAATCTCATCATTTTCTAACATTGTTTTAGGCACTGGAAAACCATTTTCCAACGTTTTCTAAAGGAGGCTTGTAAAGCTTTTTGGAAGTGAAAGTTGTAAGAATACAAATTAAATGGATTTTTGACTAACTTGAAATGTAGGGTAAGACCTTGAAAGAAATTAATTTTCAGTAAGTTTGGTTTTTGCTTCATGGAAAACAACTTTTATTTCCTTAATATCTATGAATCTCTCTTATGTTTAGTTGTGTTCATCCATTTAAACGAAGTAAAAACTTTGGTTTTGTATTGTTTCTCATTATAATATTAAATCCAAGTTGTCTTGGTTTCTCTTGAAGAAAGACATTATACTTGATAGAGCAATAAATCCTATGAATGGCATGCCCATCTTTGAAGATCTCAAAGTTTGGTTTGTGATGGATTAGTATTCTTGGAGAAAGTTTGAACAATTGATCAATGCAATTATTACTTTGGATTTTGAAAAACTTTGATGATATGCCTTATTTTTATAACTTTAAAACATCAAATTTCAAATTGTGATATGAAAAAGTTAAATGATTACATGATACTCTCTATCTTGAGCTTCATGCTAGGTGATATTCTCCAACTTAAATTTGACACTCAAACATTTTCAGTTTTAAGCCAAATTTTGTCAAACCAAGAAATCCTTAGATTGTAATTTTCATTCTTCAAATTGCAATTTTAATATAGATTTGGACTACTCATGAACCTATGAAATCACAATTCTAAAGTGGTGATATTGTAAAATTGAAGTGTTGACATTCAAACTATTGGATTAAGGAAAACACATGCCTTCAAAAGAACTGTAAAATCCCTAGCAAAAAAGGTTCATCAATATTCAAAAAAATACTATGGGAAAAAATGGTAATTTGAATCTACAACTTGGTGGTTATGTTCAATGTTGTCTGAGTTTTCTGAATAATCACATTCAATATATGCAGGATCAAAAAAATTCTAAATTTCACTTAGGAATATGAATTCAACAACCTCAAAAACCCTAACCAATGTGGGCTATAGTGGTACCCAACATGAAAGGTAGTGTAAAAAATAAATATCCATCTCATTTTAGTGACCCATATATGCAAATTATTGCTTAAAAGTATTGATAAGAAATTTGATCAACAAAACTATATGTTCAACAAAAGGATCAAGACTAGTTTCATTTGCAAATGCATAGTCCTGAATGCCTGCCTATGGGTTATCTATTCACAATACTCAAAAATATGTGTTTATAGGGTAGATAGTTGAGATATTACCTATCACTGAAGAACATTCTAGAGTTGTTCCAAGGCCCTTCATTCAAATCTACATTAGATTTATTTATGAATGCATTCCCACACAAATTTAGAGCATAGAGCAGTTTCTATTTCCATTATGAAGATTTCACTTATTCCATACATTTAAGCAAATAAAGAAGAGTCGTCTCCCCTTTGTGTTATTTCTTTGCAAGCCAGAGTGCAATATTTTGAACATGATGTGAGGGAATTGGGTTCATAAAAAAATTTACTTGTAAATTTTCATTGGGACAATAGGTTTCCTAATATGTTTCCACAATTTCTTCAGATTGTGAGGCAAAATGGCAAAGAAATGGAAGACTATAAGGGGCCTTGAGGAGAAATACCCTATAGCGAAAATCATGTTTTCTCATAAAGATTTAGTTTGGTTTGAAGTATCTAAGGCCAACATGAGTATTAATAGAGTTGCAAAAATTCCTGTACACAGAGTCAATGAATTCATTAAAGGAGAGGAAATGAATCCAGAGCCTCCATATACCTTTTCCTAATGAAAAACTAAAATTTTAGGCTTAACTAAAGATCCAAGCTTAAGGGGTAGTGCTGCCTTGCGACGAGAACTGTAAGTATTTTAAAAATTCCTTCTTTAGATGTTGGTATTAATAGTGTTTTATTATTTGTAATATTTATTTACATCTTGAAATTTGTTATGTAGTTATGCTTTTTCATATGGTCCAGAGGACAATAAAGAAAAATGTTAGACCAAACGAAAGTAGTAATTTGTGAAAAAGAGGGGTTGTCAATGTCATTTATTGTAAAGGTTATTATTTAAAGCCCTGAGATAGCAATAATAACATACAACATGTATGATCATGAATATGGGAAGGATGGATCTGTCATGGAAAACATGACATTTCAGGCAATGTAGGTCTCTGCATAAACCAAGGCTTTCAGGGAAGATGGTTTCTTATGTCGAAAGTTGTTTTTTTCGAGATGGTTTCTTATGTCGAAAGTTGTTTTTTTCTATAAGTGCCAATTGACTTAGTTTGTAAAATGCATATTGAAAAATATGTTGACATAGATGCCATAGATTGGGATAGGGCTTTTTTATTATGCAGAAAGGATGTCACAAACATTTATAATCGTCTAATAAAAGGAAATTACCAACTTCATAAAAAAGATGAAATGAATATGAATATTTGGTATGAAAAAACCAAAATGATTTCTTCTTTTACCAAAATCCGATCGTGAAAATGTCCATTTTATAGCTGGAATAAAAAAGAAATAGACATTGGACACTATGGTTGAGCTATCCCATAATAGCTTAATAACGATGGATTCAACATTCAACACAAATAAATATGGGGTTAGTATTTTTGCAATGACTCATTTAGTGAAATCATTTTGATTGTAATGATTCTATATGATTAATGGTGTAAAATTAAGTTCATCTTTTTTTAATATGACAATATCAGTTGTATACACTCGTGTTGTTTGATAAGAAACCAAGTGGGGTTCTAGTTGCATGGGTGGTGATGCCACATAGTACGTCACAAGATATATCACTATGGTTGGAGAACCTCATGCATAGGCGTTATCAATTTTGTCATGATTGGAAGGTCAATGCCTTTATGGTTGATGATGCATTGGCTAAAATTATTGCTTTGACGTAGTTTGAATATTCTTATTTGACATTGCAACTTGTATTCAATGTAAATATTTCTAACTTAAAACGAATTAAATTTAGCAGGAGCATCACCAAGTGTGAAGTAATATTGTGTGTTTGGCATGGAAGGAGGGCATGGCTCAAAAATGTTTTTTGATTGGCCGTAGTCGAAAAAAAGCAAAAGAGATTTTCAATGAACTAGGCCATATCATGAAAAATTGTTTGAACAATGAAGTGACTAATGCAATAAATTGATTTTTCACTAAATTTGCATATGAGGTGAAGTTCTTGGACTATTTCCACAAGAATTGGGTTGTTGATGACAATTTTAGTAAGTTCACATACTTTTCTTCTCTTTATACTATCTTTGTTTCATAAAGACAATATATATTTACTAATTAAGTTTTTACATTAGGGATGTGGGTAAAAGGCTGTCGAGAGTTTCCTCATGCAAATCAAGAGACAAATAATGTTATGGAATCATACCATTGTTATATCAAGGCTACCTTCCTATCTAATCGTAGAAATAAATGTTATTATAGGATGGATTGTCTATTTTATACTCTCCTAAAAAATGTTGAACCATGTTATCGATTTAAGGAAATTTTGAAAAAAGAAGGATATTTGGACAACCAAAAGAAAGAGGAACAACTTGAATCATCAATGGAGAAAGCTAGAAGAATTCCAGATAGTGATTGTGGCCCTCATGAGAGCATATCTCATGCTTATTAGGTGAGGATTCAAAGTACAACTGATAAGCGATATCTTGTTACTTGGCATCACAAAAAAAATTTCACTTGTTATTTCCCATGGTCTATTCATGGAAACATTTGTAAGAATTCCATAAAGGTAGGTTGGTTGTATTCCCCTTCAATGAATTCACATGCTTTATTGGATCATGATACCACACCAAATACATTCAATTCCCCTCCTGAAATAGCTATATAGGAGCCAAACCTCGATACAAATGCCAATTCATCTATCATGGTTGATAACAATGTAGATCCAAATGGTGAATAACTTCAGTTGGCTAGAGAGGAGTTGTTTGGATACATAGACTTGTTGAGAATAACCCTCCTTCTACTTTGCACAAGGCAAAACAATTGATAGGTTTGGTTAAAAAAATGATGGATGATACCAATGATATTCATATTATGGACTATGTCTTCACCCTTGGGTTGGGTGCTTATGACTCATATTTCAAGATAAAAAAGAGTTTCCTTAGCCCTAGAAAGAAAAACAATAGAGGAAAGTAAAGTGGTAGATTGGAAATTGATTTGAATGTCCCTGCATCTGAATATGAACCATTTTAGTTTCAACATCTCAATAAGCAAGGTCATCCTTGTTCCAACAATGCATCCTCTACTGTCTCGGGTAAGCTACATAAAGTGATGATATCAATGTGTTTAGATTAGTGTATATGGACATAACCATTTCTTAATGAATTAGTGTGCAAATGTTTGCAATGGGGCAACATTCCACTAGTTTTTTTTCTCCTGTGGATCATCCTCCATTGGAGCATGCTTCGTTGGAACTATCCAATTGGTGATTTCCCAAAAAACTTAAAGCATCTCATACATCTCCATATATTTGGAAAAATGAGACCAGTCTTTCAATAATCTTTCACATCTTGAAGATGAACCACTGTTTCTAGTTTGAAATGTCGATTAAAAAGAAACATGATGTGACGGATCCGGAAGAAAATCTACATAATCATGAAACTTGCAGAAACCTCAAAGACAAAATTGTCCAATTGGTGATTTTCTAGGTTTATTGATATGTCTTTCCTCTTAATTCTCTCTTAAATATGAATACTGGATGTTATTGATGTTTCTAATTTAGTTTTTTAATGTTTATAGAGGTGTGACATCCCACCAGTGTGCCTTCAATTCAAGCACATAGACAGATGCACCATCAATCTAGTTATCATATCATTCAAGGTGCATTGGGTGGGATTCCTAATTCATGTAGTCAATATTATGATTTTTGTATTAGTTTACATATTATTATTTGATTTGATGAAAATTTCATTGTTATCTTACATATGCAAGAGCTTCTCCTATGGGTCATCCTCCATTGGAGCATGCTTCATTGGTTAACAATTGTCCAATTGGTGATTTTCCCGATTTGTTGCTATATATTTTTTCTTAATTTTCTCTTAACTGTCTGTACTAGATGTTATTGATTTTTTTAATGTAGTGTCTGAATATTTGTAGGGGTGAAACATCCCACTAGTTTGCCTTCAATTCAAGAACATAAACAGATGCACCATTGATCTATTTATCATATCATTCAAGGTACATTGGATGGGATTCCTAATTCATGTAGTCAATATTATGATATGTGTATTACTTTACATTCCATTATTTGATTTGATGAAAATTTCATTGTTATATTACAAATGTAATAATTTCTCCTATGGATCATCCTCCATTGGAGCATGCGTCATTGGTTGGCAATTGTCCAATTAGTGATTTGCCAGGTTTGTTGCTATATATTTTCTCTTAATTTTCTCTTAAATTTGTGTACTGGATGTTATTTATGTTGTAACTTAATGTAGTGTATGAATGTTTGTAGAGGTATGGCATCCCATTAGTGTGCCTTAAATTCAAACACATAGAAGGATGCACCATTGATCTAGTTATCTCATTCAAGGTGCATTGGATGGGATTCATAATTCATGTAGTCAATATTATGATGTTTGTATTACTTTACATGCCATTAGTTTCTTTGACAAAAATTGCATTATTATCTTACATATGCAAGAGCTTCTCCTATGGATCATCCTCCATTGGAGCATGCTTTGTTGGTTGACAATTGTCTAATAGGTGATTTTCTAGGTTTGTTGCTATGTCTTTCCTCTTAATTTTATCTTAAATGTGTCTACTGGATGTTATGAATGTTGTAAATGTAGTGTCTGAATGTTTGCATAGGTGAGACATCCCACTAATGTGCCTTCAATTCAAGCACATAGATGGTTGCACCATCGATCTAATTATCATATCATTCAAGGTCCATTGGGTGGGATTCCTAATTCATGTAGCTAATATTATGATGTGTGTATTACTTTACATGCCATTATTTACTTTGATGAAAATTGCATTGTTATCTTACAAATGCAATATTTTCTCCTATGTATCATCCTCCATTGGAGCATGCTTTGTTGGTTGAAAATTGTCTAATTGGTGATTTTCTAGGTTTGTTTCTATATGTTTCCTCTTAATTTTCTCTTAATACCACTAGCAATCAATGGTGGAGATTTATCTCCCTCTCGTAATGAAGTAAAGCACAAGGGGTATGAATATAGAAAAAGGTGTCTAAGCAAGTTATAATGTTTGGTTTCCAAAATTACAATCAACACAATAGAATGGATGTCACATGTTTATTTTGTTCATCAATTTTCATTCATTGAAGCTTTAATCTAATTATCAAGCCTGCAATAGGTTTATGTTTCATGTGATTCCAAATTCTCATCTTGGGAGCCTTATTCCTAGTATAATATTGACATGCATATATTGAAAACTTGTGGCATTTCTTAAGAGTTGGTTATGTTATACATGTCATTTTCCCGACAGAAAAACAACATTTCAAAGAGAAGGGTTTGGAAATAAAAACAAATGATTTGGATACAACTTGTAAAAAATTAGTCATGTATTGTGTTTCCCACTTCGAAAGCTCGACATGGAATACACATAATTTTGTCATTAGGAATAGACTTTGTTTAGAAAATTGTATCATAAAAATATTGCAATATTTTATGATTCCTTTCCCGAATATTATGGATCTTAAAATCTTATAAATTTTGATATATAATGCATGAAAAAAGAAAGACAAAGGGTTCAAAAATCTTTGGCAAAAACCTTGTGTGTATTGTAAACTTTTCAAGATCAATATAGTTTTCTCTTTGCAAAAGTTTGAAAGGTTTCAAAGATTCATGTGCTACTGATTTTTTGTCTGTCCTCCTTCTACATGCTTGTTCTTACTTTTTCTAATCATATGTTCATATCTTTAGTATTGGAATATAGGTGTAATGAACTAGGTTTCATCTTTTATTTCTCTCTCATAATATTCAAATTCTCTAAGCGTTTTTCAATCTAAAGGTTACAAAAATCAGTGTGTGGTGGTTTGTTTTTTTAGATCAATATGTTATTCTTCTATTACATCCTAATTTTTACAATCTGAACAAAGAAGCCAATACTTGTCTTTCCTCTACTAGAATTTTGAAGGATTTGTAGCTCTTACTTATTTTTGTAAGCATAAGAACACATATGAGTATGGACATGAGTAGGGATGTTGTTTCCCTTGTTTTCAAAATTGTTGCCTCGCATATTCTCATAAAAACTTTAGTATATGTTTAATCCAAATTTTTTAAAATTATTTTATTAAACGTGGCCTTATCACTTTAATATTTCATGAAAAAGCATTTTCCAATGCTTAATAACCTAATCCGCAAAAACTTTCTTAGTTTCAATATTTTGTAGCGTTCAAGTAGGCACTAGAAAATGATTTCCTAGTGCTTTTTTGATGATAATTTTCAATAATTTTGACTAAGAAACTACTATTGGTCCACCATTACAAAGAAGGTGGATGATTTCTTGTTATTAAATGAAAGAAATAACCTACCCCCTTATTTTGTTATAATCAATGACCCAACATGGAACAAAAATTTATGATTCAATAAATACAACAATAACTTTAGTGGGAATTTCTTGATACAAGGGACAATAATGAAGTTCTCAAGGGAATCGAGAATAACCATAAAAATTGCAGGACAAATTACAAACACAAAGAACTTTTACCAATCATACAAGACAAAGCATTTTGAAAAGGGATACTCCCTCAAAGGCAAGGCATTTGCATAACATGTCCATACCCATATGTGTGCTTAAACTCTAGTGGAAGGAAGCCACCATTAAAATTATTTTTATCTTAAACTTATATTTTAATTGAAGCCATCTTTTCCCTTTAAAACAACTCACCATGCTAAAACCCTTAAATCATGGTAAAAAAATTCATAACATTTAATGGAGTGTCTTATAATTGCCCCCTCAGTCGGCCCCTTCTCTTTTTTCTTTGAAAATTTGTTGAATAGATACTTGGTTGTATTTGATATTTTGTTTTCATGGTGTTGAATATATTCATTGTGTGTTTGTTAGCAGTGTCATTTGCAAGAAATTCTTTCCAAACAGCCTAGTTTCTTCCAACCAACTCGTGTAGGAAATTGTATCTATCTTTCTTAACTACATGTTGTTTGAAGATAATGTGTCGAGTCCAAGCCATTCCATGTACATGAATAGTTTGTAGGATCATGTTTAGATGGCCTCATCTTTATGCCTCTTAAAGGAGTGTCCAGGTCTCTGAGAGGATGTTTTCCTATCCAACCTCTCAAGAACTGTCTATATCAGGTCCAATCCATTAAGGGATGTGCCAATGGCCTTTGAATTTGTACTTTTGTTTAAGCAAAGGCTACTGTACATCTAAGTCTACATGTCATAATTTTGGATGTCTAAGTTGCTAAAATGGAACCACAAAATGTGAAATGTAAAGATCAAACCAATTTAACTTAGAAGGGAATGGATGCATTTAAGAAACACAAAAGAGAGGATATACTTAAAAAAAATTCACAATCGTCATAATGTTAAGAATTGATATGTCCTATAGTTGATTACCTTTATTGAAGTCAGCCAAGGAAGGAAAAAGATTATCTATGTATGGAACAAAACGATATTTGTTACATAAATAATTTTACAAAGGTCTTCCCATTCTCAAGATATGGCCCAGTGTCTGCAAATAGTCACCTAGAAACATTCACCCATAAAAGTCGAGTTTTACTCTTAGGCATAGAAATCTACAGTTATGTCCAACAAAAGAGTCCCAGACATCAACTCAACAAAGAGAATTTCAATAATAAAGCTAGTGAAGAAAAATTCATACTATGACCTTGAATGTTACATATGGTGGGTTTTACATTCTCAACTCATTTATTTATTTTCCAAGACTGTTTTTTTGAAAACTATTTACACTAATTATTTTTTGGAAGGGGATGGTAACTTATGCACCCCCTTTTCATTAGCTTTCCTCTAGTAGGGGACCTTTGCAAAACATTAGTTCCTTTATTTTATGCATTGTGTGTTATCTCTATATTAGTTTCTGTGGTGGTTATTTTTTTCTTTATTTATCGCCTAATTTTATATTTCACATTGCTCTACTTTTCCTACAATATTCTGTCTCATTTTGAGGAATATTTTACATGTTAGTTTTTTGGCGCTTATATTGATGGTAAGTAATGCTTGTTACAAATAGTGCTTAGGTAGTTATCTATTGTTGACCACTGATAGGTGACATAAAGAATGTATTGTTGTGATTCTTCCAAATTTTAATACTTAGTTTGTTGCTTCCAATCTTCTGATTATTAAACAACCATCTTACACTTTTGGAATTGTAAGAAATACATTTCTTATGTTTGAATTTATCTTTGTCTACACAATTTTCGTAGTAAAGCAAGATTATTGACGATTCTATTTTAGATTGTATTCATTTTGTTACAATCTGTATTTTTTACATGAAAAATATAATCCTTGGCTTAAGAGGGACCATGCTAATTAGACAAAGTAGTTATCAAGTTGTCAAGTTGAAATTTTGTAGGGGTCATAATGAGCAATTTGATTCCTCATGTAATGATATGGGAATCCAGGAAACATCTTTATTGGTTAATTTGAACTGTAATTTGCAATTCATTGAAATTTGCAAGTAAATATCTGAAGACTAATATGGATGTTTTGAATGATACATAACATTTGGATAGCTTCACCACAATATTACTTACATTGACAAATTAATCCAATTTGTGATGGAGACAACATGAGTTATATATTTTGAGGATCACTTTCTTACATTTCACCTGTTTCAGTGTTTTCTAGAAAAAAAAAAAAGATAAATCAAATTCTGAAACAAACCCACTAAAACAAGAGATAGAAATGCTTTAAGCCATATTTCCTACAGTTTGCAAATGCCAAGGAAACAAAACACACTGCACTATGAAAATTATGAATAAACATGGGAAGTGAGGCTAAACCTGTACTTCATAGATAAAATTTCTAGATTGAAAATTTGAAGGTAAGACTACCCCAATACTCTATGAATAAAATTTTGGATTTTCAACGTGAAGGTGAGTATAAGACTTTATTTGATAAATAAAATTATGGTTTTCAAAATGCAAAAGTTGTCCACAATTTGAATATAAGGTTTAAATGTATAGCGCAATCCCCACATTTTGCAAGTCATTGGATTTAATATTTTAATATTGTTTTCTTTCTTATAATTAAATTGTTATTTTCCAATTCCAATAAAAACATGAAAGAGGGCTATGGAGGTTGGGAGGTGTTGTGTTTTAACTCACAAAAACAAAAAAAATTCACATTAATGTTATAAACATTTTTAGGCCCCTTGACTAATTTAGACTTTAAATTTGGATATAATTGCCTCAATGTATTAGAAAATTCAAATCACTAACATGGTAAAATAACACAAAAGAAAATGTTTATAACCTCAACAACATTCAAATATTTATTCACAGACCTTGCTAATATTACATTTCTCCATATACATGGAATATATCACATTTGTCCATATATGTGTCACCCATACAAGAGATCCCAATCATTGTAGGTTGGGGGGAAATAGTACATTAATGGGTTCTTATTTAGTGAAAGAACCATGCCATGAAAGCCCCCACAAAAATGACAACAAACGCTCATTCCCATAATGGGGACCTATCTTGGTGTTGATCAATGACTTATGGTGTAACAAATGATGATCTGATGTTATCATTGATAGCTCCACACTGTAGATGAGTGGAAATTCTTTGTCTATCTACATGGTAATCTATGTTAAAAGATTGAAATTCATAACTCTATATTTGGATTCTTTGTGAAGGGGTTTGAGATTGTCCTTTCGAACTTGATATATTCCTTTCATCTGGTTGCAGGTTAAATATGAATTTGTGAATATGGTAATATCATTGGCACCAATCATTTTTGCCTCTTTCAGCTCTTCAAAAAGGGAAATATAGTATGCCTCGTTATTTGTAGTACTTCCATGCACTTCTTTCTTTGTATGAAACCCATGTTTTGTTTCACTATTACGAAAGGAAAATTGAACAACTGCTCATCCTAGATTAGGATAATAGGAGACTTCAATGCACATGGTCCACTTTTACACCATTCATTATCATACAAGGGCTGGAAAATAAGATAACAATCAAATAATATTATAAATTAGGCATTTAAATTTTAACATTAAATAATATTTAGTGCCAATAATAAATGAGGATACAATGCATTTAAGCATATGCCCTAGAAAAAACCCATAAATGCATATTGCCGAAAACTCATGGGAACATTACAAAAGCATAACTCCTTCAGGCATTCACAAAGGGAAGTTCTCCAAATATTCATAAGTAGAAATCCAAAATGGTCTCAAATCAAATCATAAACCTTTGGAAATTTTCATTAATGGTATTATGTGTAACTAACAGGATTAATGGTATTATTACAGAAGGGAGCTTCACTATATTCCAAGAGTTTTGGAGATGTCGGTCTAAATTTCTAAATGAGTGTTGAATAAGAAGACCTATGAGTTAATGAGATTCATGCCAATTCCAAAGGAGCTTACAAAGCTAGAGAAGAGATTTTGAAAGGCCAATGCCTCTTTGATGGTGGATTGACCCATGAGAAGGGTACCATCAACAAATTGTTGATGAGTGGATGGGGGATTGCCGAGCCAGTTAGGGATGCCTTTGAGGGAGCTAGGTGAGGCAACATGATTGAGAGATTTAACTAGACCGTCCACCACGAGGAGGAAAATGTAGGGAGAGTGGGGATTACCTTGTCTAATACTACGAGAGGGAATCAAAATGGGGGAGTTCAATGCACTGAAAAGAATATATAAAAAGGATTTAGATAGTAGTTGCATAACCCAGACACTCCAATGATTAGCAAAGCCATAGGCTTTTACCATGAGGGATATAAACTACTAGCTAAGCTTGTCAAAATATTTAGACATGTCTAGTTTCATAATCATGCCTCGATTTTTATAAGAGGAGATGGAATGAATGTGTTTGTGGGTAGTTATGAAAATATCAAGAATATATCTTCCATTTACATTACTCAATTGTTCTTAAGAGATTATGTAGGGTAGCAAAGTCTTAAGTCTATTTTCAATGACCTTAGAGATTATCTTTTAAATGCAGTTGCAAAGAGTGATGGGCTTCAACTAAAAGGGGTTTTGAGCTTGAGAATTTTTTAGGCATGAGGGCTATAAAGGTAGCATCTAGAGCTATGAGTAGGGTTGATGATTTCCTTGATTCTTCTACTATTTGCACCCCAATTTCCCATATGGTATTCCAACATTTTTGAAAAAACTTAATTATGAAACCATGAGGGCTAGGGGCGTTGTTCTTGGGAACTTCCATCACTATTTATTCCACTTCTTTGGGAGCGATTTATCTCATAAGCATATCATTTTTTTCTTTTGTTATTATATTTGGTAAATGTGTGGTTATTTTCCTAATTGCATGGCTTATGTCTCCTAGAGTTTTCTTTAGTAAATCTTGAAAATAATGACTGATTTCCTTGGCTATATCTTCATGGCTTTCCACTTTTTGATTTTTTGTATTTCTAAGGCTAAGAATTCTATTTTTGTGTTGTATCATGCATATGTGGAAGAATTTGGTATTCTTCTTTCCCTCCTTTAACCACTACATTTTGGACTTTTGCTTCCATAGTATTTCTTTTTTCACGTTGCATTTGAATGATTGTTTCTATCTTTTCTAATTCTTCAATTTTTCATTTTTCTAGGATTTCTTGTTGTGTTTTTTTTCATTTGTCTTTCCAACCTCTGCTAAATTTCTTCTTGTATATTTCCAAATTCCAACACATTCCATTCTTTGAGCTTTTATTTTATGGTTTTCAACTTTTGTTGGAATATATACATAGTTTTACCTTTTATGGTATTTGCTTCCTTCCACTATTTTTGGACATTATTTTTGAGTGAAAAATGTCTTCATTAGAATTATTCGAAGCAAAAAGGATTGATTTTTTGACATCTGTATCGGGTAGGGTCAGAATCACTATCATTACGACAAGATCTTTCAAATTCGGTGCATGGAATAATGTTTTCACTGTTAGCTACACAATATAATCCAAAAGAGGATTGACGTTGTACTAATGAAGAATCATACATGTTTATATAGATGGGTGACTTAGTAGGTATTGATGATTATTCATCAGATTTTGAACAACCTCGGTGTTCATTTTGGGGGCTTAAATATCTCATCCACAAGGGTTTTGTATCACAATAACTTAAGGAGTTGAGTCCAAAAATAAAGATGAAATGCACAATTAATGGTAGTATCCCATACTCGGTCTCATTCTCAGCCACAAACATCTTCTATTACACAACCTAGAAGAATTGTTTAGTGAGAGGATAAGGATTACTTAGGAATTAATGGTACAAATCCCATGGTAGCTCTATTAGTAAAATGACCACTGCTTTTAATAGAAAATCGATATTGCGAACATGGATTCCTCTTTGGTTGAGATGATATTCTGTAACAACTAGTTGTTACTTTGTATTTACCTATTGGCGATCAGTGCATGAGTTCGACACAGTTTCTGTGCAAATCAAATCAAATAGTTAGGAGGTGGACCTTAAGGGATCCCACATCAATCAACACGAGTACAACACATAATGACTTGAAAGATACATGATTTTAAGAACTCATATAAATTTACAAACTTTATTGGGAACCTTGCCCACTAGTTACCTGGTTTTCAAGCAAAATCCCTACCCAATTGTGCTAGACAAACTGGTTTTCACAAAATGACTTATTTTTCTCTTTACTATTTTCATTTATTTATTTACAATACTAAATTTCCTACTATAATGGAGATAATATGTCCTTCTTCAAGTGAAAGAGAACTTTCAATGAAGCCATGTGCGGATCAGGTACAAAGATATATTCATGCCTAGATTTAACATATAATCTTTAGAAGGTATATGAGCATGAAAAATCAAGAGCTTTGAAAGATGTGATACAAAGAGTAATTGAAGATGAGAGTGGTACTTTGACTAGATTGTGATCTGGAACCAATGCTTGATGTAATCCTAGTGGTATTGGCCCATTTATTCATTTGTACTACTCTGAAAGTCGTCCTCGATCATGTTAGGCAAACTTGGCTAATTGGTCTTTGGAATGCATAAAGTCTTTTTGATGGGCATGGTGAAAGTTCCTCGATCTTAGGTTTAGAAGGATGCTCCTCATTGGATTTGGTACATGATCTCTCAATATCCTTGGTAGATAGGCAAGAGGAATCAAGGGACACTTACAAATCTTTTTCTAGTTGTGGAGAGATAGATAATTTCCTAAATGTGGTCAAGATGAACTCTTCCTGAGAGGCAGATATCCCAGCTACTGCTAGGATTTGAGAAAGTTCTTTGAGGGACATTCTTCAAGCTTCTCAATCATTCTTGAATTTCTCCTGCTAGTTGATGATCCCTGTCTCGCAACATGGATTAGTACTTGCGGGTTATTAAAGCACCCCAAAAATGTTTTATCTTTAAAGAGCTTGAATTTTTAATCTAAATGAATTAAAACTAATTCCAGTAAAACTCACCAAACTTGAAATCCTCTCTTACTTGGACAACCAAACTTTGGAGAAACCCCACCATAGTGGACGGGTGCCTCTTCACTCACGTCTTACCGTACACTCTCCCACCTTTGATTGTCCTTCAACTAAGATCATAAAAAAAACTTGTGAAAGAAATTGTGCTCTCATACTTTTAGCACCTCCCCAACAATGACGCCAAAAATATTGAGGAAATTATATGGGTTATAATTCCAACATTAAATAATCAATTTGAGACTCATAATCTTTGAGCCAGCCAAAAGTGTAGATAAAATAAAATCAGAGCATCTAATCTAAACTAAGATCATGAAATCTAAAACCTATTCCTAAATTAAATGCTATAGAGATTTTTGATGTTCTTAAATTTATTTCCACCATATACTCCTGCTACCAGATTTGTTTAAAATAAATTACCAAATTCTAACTTTTTGAACTTGGGGGCACACGTCTTTTTTGTACCGTAAATCTCTTTCTTAAAGGGCTATATAAGGCTGTGGTGTTCACGGATAAGTTCACTGCACGAATCTGTAACATCTATTTTACTGCCATTTCACGGATAAGTTCACTGCACGAGTCCGTAAAAGCTATTTTACTGCCATTTCACGGATACGTTCACTGCACGAGTCCGTAACAGCTGGCTGTCACGTTGTACTTCTATAAATGCGTTAATCGATTCTATCGTTCTGGGTTCCTCATAGATCTTCCTTCCAGTATCACTCAAACTCTTTCGTCACAAATTGGATCGATCTTTTTCGTTAACAGAGAATGGAGTTGAATACTGCCTCATTTCTTGCGATACTGCTCGTTTCTGTCTCTGTAACAACGGCAGCTGCGGCGCCTCCACCGCAGTTCATTTTCGGAGACTCGTTGTTCGATAGTGGCAACAACAATTATCTCGCTTCGATTGCTAGAGCAGACCGCCATCCTTACGGGATTGATTTTCCCAACCGTCGACCGACTGGACGTTTTTCCAATGGGTTAAATCTCGCCGATTTTATCTGTTAGTGTTTCAGACTTACAGAGAGTTTCATTTTTTTTACTTTACAGATGGTCTTAAATATTGGATTTTACCAGCCAGCGTTTGAGATAGAGTTTATGTTTTTGGTTGTAATGCAATATAAGATTATGATTCTCGATAATTAAAATATGTTTTTGACAACATAATTAGTACAGTCAATAAATTAAATGGTTGATGAGCTGATAAGCTAATAATAATAATCAGAATACTTATGAGAATTTGTAATTGTAGAACATGAATGAAGGTTAGAAACCCTTGATTTCATACATAAGATAGTTTATATAACAAAGAATGCCTATATTATTAGACATGGATTATTCACAAATTTTTTTGGATATGGAAATTCTGAAGTATAACAAAGAATGCCTATACTATTAGACATGGATTATTCACAAATTTTTTTGGATAAGGAAATTCTGAAGTCTTTATTCAGAAATAAATCATACTTATTAACATAATAAATAGATTCAACATCTTATAAAATTTTGAGAATATTTAAATTACATAAATTATGCGTTTTACAAAGCAACGAAGGTTTATTTTATTATAGTTTAATTAATTAAAAATAATAAAGTTAAGGGTTATGACAAAAAAAATAATTTATAAAAATAAATTCTGCTTATTAAGCTATTTTAAATAGTTTATTAAATTAGAAATAATAAGTTCATAGAGTTATGACAAAAATAAAATAATTAATAAAATATTGTATTGTTACTGCCAAAAAAAATAAAGTTAAATAAAAAAAGAAATAAAACTAAAAACAAAATATTTTTAATTAAGAGAAATTGAATTTACTAAATAGCACATAATATGATTTCAACCAATCATCTTACAAATAAATGAATTTAGATAACAATAAAAAAAAAAACAAAAATTGAATTCCTAATGTTAAAGTATAGATAAGAGGCAAATATTTTTTGTTAAAGGAAAACTAATACATAGGTCATCTTAAATTGAAAACATGGAAAAAACTATAATGCATGAAATTGGAATAATAGTAAAAGGGAAAAAAATAAAAAAAGAAATAAAAAAGAAATAAAACTAAAAACAAAAAATTAGTAAACTAAACGACTCATAATAAGACTTCAACAAATAACCTTACAAATAAATAAATTTAAATAGTAATAAAAATAACAAAAATTGAATTCTCAATATTAAACTATGGATAAAAGCATTACAAATTTTCGTTTAAAGACAACCAATATGCAAAAAACAAACCGAAATACCATGGCTTCCAGTTATAAATATATTAAAGTAAAAATATATATATTAATTTGATTTAGGACATAACTATTAATTTTAAATTATAATTACCTATTATTTTTAAGTTCCAATTTAAAGAACAATAACTTTAAGATTTTTTACACAGAAAACTTATCATAATTTAATTGTTAAATTAACAAAAAGACAACCATTACAAACTACTATACACAGACATAAACTAACTCATCATTATTATTAAAAAAATCACCCTGCCTAAAAATCACCTATAAAATGGGTGGTTCCGGAAAAAGGTAAAGGCCTTTAAAAAGCCGCCGTAAAGCCGCTGGACCATAAGAG
>APFE030968866.1:141702-172820 GCA_000404065.3 Pinus taeda
GCCTATCCCTCCATCACTGGGAAACGGAGTAGCCTCAAACTGACTCATTATTATTATTAAAAAAAATCACCCTACCTAAAATTACCCATTACTACTCTATATCTATATCAAATAATTAATCATATTATAATTAAATTCCAATATCTAGTTCTAAGTACTAATTTTAATTGAATTATTATTATCAGGATTATATAAAATTTAATGAAACATGTGTATTGTTGTAATGATTGGTATAGAAATTGAATGAAATATATGCATTTCAGGCCTGAAACTTGGATCAGACCTCGTGCTGCCGTACTTAGATCCTTCGCTCAAGGGCAAGGAATTACTGAAAGGTGCCAACTTCGCCTCTGCGGGCATTGGCATTTTAAATGATACGGGCGTTCAATTTGTAAGCACAAATTCATCTTAATACCGGACTTTCATTAAACTCCACATCTTTTCATAATGAGTTGCAGATATTGATCAAATGAATAATAACGATGAGAATTCGGTTGCATATATACAGGCTGAAATTATAAGGATGCCTCACCAATTCGAGCTTTTCCAAGAGTATAAAGACAGAGTTGCGAGAATTATAGGACGTAATGCGGCCAATAAACTCGTTGCAGATGGGCTTTTTTCCATATCCCTTGGAGGAAATGATTACATCAATAACTACTACCTTCTGCCTGTAACAGCGAGATCAGTGGAGTTCTCTCTACCTGCTTATACTGATTTTATCATCTCCGAGTTTGAGAAGATTCTGGCGGTAATTATTTTTCTGTATTCTATGAGATCTACATTCAGGTTTTGGTAGCTTATTTCTATCACATGCATTGTAAATTAACTGATGAATTTGCAGAAATTTTACGAGCTGGGAGCACACAGGGTTTTGGTTCTGTCGTCGGGTCCTTTGGGGTGTATTCCTATGGAGAGGGCATCGAGGTCCACAAATGGTGAATGCGCGGCGGATCTACAGGAAGCCGCGCAGCTTTTTAATGCACGACTGAGACCCGCAATCGATCGACTCAACACACGATTTTCTGCTCCGATATATACAATATCTGGAATGTTTCCAATTTTCATGGATTTATACACAAATCCTCAAGCATTTGGTAATGCTTCTTCCTGAATGGTCGATTCTTGTTCTAAATTCAACAGCTAGTGCTCATTACAAATACCTTTTTTTCAGGTATTGGGGATGGCAAAGATGCGTGCTGCGGACAAGGAAGCTATAACGGTATTGGTGTGTGCAGCGCCCAGTCAAATTTGTGCCCAGATAGGGGAAACAATGTGTGGTGGGACCAGGTTCATCCAACTGAACGCGCTGCTAAAATTATAGTTGACCAATACTTTTCCAATTCATCCTCTGTGAGTCCTATCAGCTTAAAAGATCTTATGAAACTTGATTTCTGATGTCGAAGTCGTCTGCCTGTGATGTCTGAAGAAATCACATCTCATGGGCTCTATTTTCAGAAGCATTAATAAAGAGAAATATAATGGCCATGCCATCATACTTGTGTCCGATCTTCTTCTTTGTCAAACTGTCAAGCGATCTGCAATAAAATTGTCTTAGATTTCTCTTTTCTGTAATCTGGAGCAGCAAGCAATGTTTGATTGAAAATCTTCTAAAATCTGCGAGCGCGCAGTTTGAGGATTGACTCCCCATTTTGTTGTAGAATCTTGCGTTTTTCTCATTGCTCTCTTTTTAATACTCTGTCTTTGTTGGGATATGGTGAGCTTAAGTGGATTGTAGATTTCGGAATATTTTGAAATATAAGTGGATTGTAGATTTCGGAATATTTTGAGATATGAAGGATATAGCGTTTAAAAAATTGAACATACTTATATCTGTCAGATGCTGGAATATTCTGGGAATTTATAATCCACTTAAATATGACCGAATGAGATCTAGTATTTGGATATCATATGCACTATGTCTTTGGGATGTAGTATCAGGATATGATATGATAGGACATGGGATAGAGGAGATTATTCTTCTGAAATCTATATACTTTCTATTGAGATTCTGTTAAAATTTGACTTGTGTAATTTTTAAATGCTTTTTGGCTTTTTAGAGTGCTGGAGACTTATTTTAAACAATTTAAAATCACGATCACTTACAGTAACAATTTAAAATCACGTGCAATTATATCACTGCAGAGAACAAAATTCCAAAACATAAAACACAACATTATTATTTTTATTTATTTTTCAATTCATTTTCTTAGAATTGATATGGTGTAAGTTGGATATAGTGGACGGGTAGCGCTCCAGTAGGATGAGGTTAACGTCTTGTTCAGGCCTGCCATGAGGAGAAATTTAATGTATCGATTCGATTAATTGTGAGTATGATATCCATCCTGCCATTTTACTTCACTTCCATAAAGAAGTACTAAGTCGATGTCGATCATCGGTCCTTTGCCATTCTTATTTATATCCTTATCCACAAAGGTAAACAAAAGTGCCGCTAAAAGAGGTAGATCGGCTCTAAAAGCAATTGCCACGAAATATTCGATCAGATTTAACGTTTACGATCCACATCTTACACTCTAAATACTTAAAAATTGAGAGCATCTGTTGAAATTTTAGTCAATCATATTTGATCAGTTATATATTCATTTAGGTGGAGTATAATTTAATTGCAGATTTCTGGGTTATATTTCAAGATTTAAGTTAATTGTTTTTTCTGGCTCTCGTACCCGAGATTATAAGATTTTCATAATATTTGTAATTGAAAATTAAATTTAACTCAATTGTAAATTTTAAAAATATTTTTAAATTTGATAGATATACAATTAACATGGTTCATGTTTTTTAAATTGTAAAATATTTCCAATATTTATAATTAAAATAAAATACATGATTTGAAATTTAATACTTTAATCTTTTATAAATAAAATAAATATCTTTAAATTCTAATTCATAAATATCAAAATATTTATTTCACGGTACATATCCCAATACCAAAATAAAAAATAAAAAATAATCATAAAAAATAATTTTTTATAATTTAATTTTAAATTATTATTATTATATTATTAATTATATCAAAAATTAGTATATGAGTTTCTTCCTCCGGCCGCTACAACAACTCTAAAAAAAATTCCACGAAGCCAAAATTTTCCCGGTCCCCCTCATTCAAGTCATATGCATCTATATGGTCAAACCCTTAAAAGTTATTCCCATATCCTAGGTCATGAAGGGAAGTGTAATTTTAACTTAAGAATTTTTGGTAAATTGCATGGTGCATGGCACCTTTACAATACAACACAGTGCCACCATCAAACTTAGCGCATCGCAACTTTATACTGGTAATTAGTAGGAAGAATTGCTGGTAAAGTTATGGAAATTTTGGTTATATTTAGAGAAAATCTGATAAGGATTTTTGTAAATGCAAGTTATAGTTGTTAAACTTCAAAATCTTTTGTGTTTTAGAAGTTTTTGATGGTGCTGAATCCATTTCCACCATCAAAAATATGATTCAAAAATTGCCTATCCAAATTTTTAATTTTTTTTTTTACCGAAATTCAAACAACTTTTGACTATCCAACAATTCCTCCACCTCAATAAACAACTCCTTCATAATGTATCATGTACGTCTCTATCACAACTTCTTTTGCGACGACACATTCAATGCACATTTATTGCTCCCACGTGCACGAAAAGTATATAAACCTCGCGCCCTCCATTCAATTTCACCATTGAGTTTATTACATTTCTCTTTGTCTCCTTACGTTGGCCCTTGTGCTAGTTGCCATCCAGTTTTGCGCTGCCACGAGTAATGTAAGTCCTGCCCGCCTCTCTCTCGCAATGATTCTTGTCAGTTTGTCTAAGCGCTGTGAGATATTTTCGCGTCTGTTTGTTCACCTACTCTTTCACCTACTTAAGGACGTATAAACATCGGTAGTCCATTATTGGCCCCTTGGAATACTTAGCCCATTTTTTACTCTTTCACCTACTTAAGGACGTATAAACATCGGTAGTCCATTATTGGCCCCTTGGAATACTTAGCCCATTTTTTAAGTGCGTTGTCTACGTATGTAATAAATTTATATAAATGGTAGATTTTTAGTTGAAATTAGTTAAAAACAATTTAGAAAGTTAAAGTGTTTGAATATTTTTTTAATGATGGAAATGGATTTAAGACCATCAAAATTCACCTAAAATCTTGATATTTGATACTGGTAACTCAGATTTTCAAAAACATTTACCGAATTGTATCATAATCTTACTAAAATTTCCATTATTATCCAAACAAATTTATAAGTTATTTAAACTACCCATTTTTTAAGTCATCCATGACATCATGTTACATAGTGACGTCTCTTATTGCCCCTACCCCTCTCCCCTTCATAGCGTACCTCACACTACATTTCATCCAGTCAATGCACCACAAATCCATTCTATAGGCTTCCTTTTCACCTTATGCCACAACACAACTTCCCTTAGCATAATGGAATAATCTCTTGTGAGCATCATACCTTGATATGCGTCCACCTTGCATCAGAGATCCAGTTCATAGGCTTACTTCCCAGATTACACGAACAATTCATCTTCTTAGCGCAACCTGCAATGTGACTCTGCGATGCACCATCTCACCATGACTCTACCCAACTGGTCCCCTTCACATTGATTTTTTACAGCTTAATTTCTAGCATTGCACTATGGCACATGTTTCTTGCCTAACCTAAGATATGTTAATGTGATGAGCCATTATAATCACAATGCAACATACTCCAACACCACATCACATCGCCTATGTGTAGCATGTTTTCCTGCCTTGTGTCACAATGCAGTTCACTCACACATACTACATTAACTCATTGCATTGTGCATTAAATTCGTGCGTTTTCTAGTTTATTTATCTACAATGCTTTAGCATATCATCATCAGAGGACATGGATCCAACAAAGTAGAGACTCAGGAAATGGATTGCAGAAGAAGGATAAGAGAAAAGTCATGACGCCTCTGTTCCCACATATACTAATACAACATGTTTCATTGATAAATCTATGCCAATCACTTAGTCAAAAATATATCATTTATGTGTCGAGAAGGAATACCATGATGGAGAAGAAAACACCAATGTTTATCAAAATGTCAAAAGGTCTTGACTACACAAGCTTGCATCTCATCCAACAGTATTTCCTTGCGGAGAAACTGTGGAATGGATTATCAAATGTATTAACAATACGGACATGACCATTATAGATAGCCTTGGCCAAGATATTCCTACACTAACATAACCTCGTATGGAAAAGTATTATAAACTTCTAAGACATCAAGTGGCTCAAACAAAATACTGAGCACGAAAAATACCCTTAAGGGTTGGTGGTAGGATCCCAACAAATTCAGGACCAAAGTTGATGGAGTCTACAAACTTACGCTACTGAGGAAAGCCTATCAACGCATTGCAGCCATGTGTTGTAGACTCTAAGGTAAAGACATTGCAAAATTCTTGAAGAGAGTTGGGTGACACTGATTTACAAATGTGCTCACGAAGGATCTATTTTCAATTGGGTTGCGATCCTAGTAACATCTATCCAAGCTAAGGTAAAGGAGGCCCAAAATCTAGAAGTAAAGCAAACAACATTCTACATGACCTCATATTTACCTGATTGCGTATGCGCCAAGTGAAAATACGAAGTGTGGGGATGGAAGTGGAATTTCTCTCTCCATATTCAACCAGTCCACATCTTCCACAAAGAGTTGTGGGAAAATCAACGTAGAGCATCATACACAAAAATAGTCGAAGGATTCATTTCACCATTATACCACATCTTATTCAAATATGACTCACCTTACATGTTAAACCACGCCGAAGAATCGTTACAAGCGGTAGTTGATTGCATCTCGCCAGATGCTTCCATAGACAATAGAGTGCTTCAAGCATGTAAACCGTAAAAGAAACTTGTGTTATTTGTCACATACAAGTTATTTTATCGGAGGTTGCTTACCAGGTAACCACATAAATTGGAGGTATGTTGGCACAGATTCCAACCTACGAATGTCACTGAATTCAGGAGTAAAGAATATTGAATAGGAAAAAAGCTAAAGAGAAAAAGGTTTCCCGAGAGAGAAAAAACCAAAAGGGAAAAGGAAAAAAAAATTAAAGGAAGACATGAAGGTGGAAAAGTAAAGAGAGAAAAACGGGAAAGCAACAGGCAAGTAAAAAGTGAAAGTAAAAAGAGAACAAGCATAGAGGGGAGAGGAAGAGCAGTGAGCACAGGAAAGATAAAAATAGCAAGCTCTAGAAGATGCATGAAAAAGGAGCAGCAAGAAAAAGAAGCCCAAGATGTAGGCCATGACATCTTGCCTATTATGGATGTCGATCCATCAACCTCAGTCGCAATGCCATTTACAGTGGGCTATACACCAATCATAGAATAGGAATGAAGTTGTTTATAATAAGATTTTTTTGGAGATTTTGGAAACGGAATCGGGAAAAAATTGAGGTTAAATCTTGATTTGTATTATTTAAAATGGTCTTTTAACTCTATATTTGGATTCAGCACACTGAAAAAGTCTTTGAGACGCTTTGATTGTGCAGAAATTAGCTATGAAACTTGCGATTTCAATAAATTGTTGCCAGACCTGAAAAACCCAAAAAAAAACTTCCAAAAAATCTCTTTAAAAACAACTCCAATAAAAATAACAGTTGATGAGGAAAATCATGTCATGAACCTAACGAGCTTCCTCATCATGTCATGAACCTAACGAGCCTTTCGAGCCTTTGAAGATAGATAATGTTCTAGTCAACACTAGCATCTAACCTATTTCTTAATCACTGATATGCAAAAGATGTTTTTTTGGGTCAAAATATGCTTTGTCTCGTGAGAAAATATGCTAGTATTTAGGGCTTTAAAATTATTATTTTTTATCGTTAATAATGCGTGTCAATCCACTCACCACACTCTTCCAAGAGATAAATATAATTTTTGGGTAAACAAAAACACAAAATTCTTAACCTATGTCGACTTAAGCTAGTGGAAATTCAAAATTGCAATAAATATTCATTACTCGGCACACTCTTCCAAGAGATAAATGTAAACAAAAAAATATATCTAATTGACATAGTTGCTAACAGGTTGACACCGTAATTAATCAATCCCCGGTCATGAATCAAGAAATTTGATTGGTCATGCATTCATTCATTTAACGGGTAACTTCAAAAAAATTTCATTGACGGATGAATTTAGGCCAGTAACATAATAAAAACACTGAAAATATTTGATTTCCGTTTTCTAAAGCTCACAAGCCAAATCATCTCAATAAACCGATGAAACTACGCCCTGAAAGTGATATCAACTTCGATCTCGAAAGACTCGTAATGCGTGTTCTCCCGTTCATATAATATTAGTTAGGTTTAACAAACTTTCACTGGAAATTCTTCGTCTGATTCTTGTGGTGAATTTTTATTGGTAATTTGCTCATTAGTGATGGACATCTCCTTTCCTTTGATACCTAACTTTTCACTCCTTTTAAACTAATTATATTATGTGTTATTCATCTTCTTCTACATAAATTATAAGCAATATTGTCATAATCGGAGAGAATCGCTAAAATCCTATGTTTGTTATGAAAAATTTGAGAGTAAAATTATAAAAATGGAATTAGAAAAATGTCTACTATGAGCTTTATAAAATAAAATTTTAAAACATAAGAACATAGACTTGAAGGTATATATATATTTGACAAAAACCTCCTTTAGAATTTAGAAATTCATTACAAGTTGTCGACAACAATGTTTTTAAATGAATTTGATTAGTTAGTAAACTAACTGCCATCCCTCATTCTTGAGTATTTTTGAGTGATTTCTATAGGAAATGATTTTTATTTTTATTTGACACATTTATTTCCTTTTATTTTTCTAATTTTGGATTTAAAAAATCCTGTTGTGTAAATACAATACAATGTTACCTTCTAAATTTGAAATACATGCTTAACCAAAATACAAGTGTGAATTATAACCTTGGGTATTTTAAAGTGCTTTTGGTTGTAGTAAATATATTTTTTCCCTCATGGTCTTATACAAGTTCATATTTGTCTTATAGCATTTGCAAGAAGTCCATATATGTGTTTTAAAAATTGCAATGAGGATATTGTAGCAGTCCCACTCCATCATGATGGATTCATACTTATGCATAAATTATAAGCAACATTGTCATAATTGAAAAGAATGGCTAAAATCCTCTGAGAGTAAAACAATAAAAATGGGCATAGAAAAGAGCATATACTTATAGGTATATATATATTTAACAAAAAATGTAACTCCCCTTCCCATATCTACCCACTTTTACAAGCTTTCCAGGGAAAACATGAGTTGAGTGTCACTATGATATTACTTGACGCAGGGTTACCCCCAGTGGGCTTGTCTGTCCCAGGAATTTTAACTCTGTATCGAGTTAAATCCTCATTTACTAAGGTTTAAGGCCCCATTAATAAATCTTTGTGCGGAATGTTTGATTAAAACCTAACATAGTCTAACCCTTCCTTCAATATGCATGTATCAGGATTTTATCAACCATCAAACATTCACATATGACTTTATTTACCCTTTCATTATAATCCATCCTAGCGAGACTCATTCACCCTTATCCACATATATATACAACCTTCCCCTCTTTATGCTTTGGTTATACATAATTTAACCACATGAACTCTCATCATGCTTTAATGATGTTGGACTTATATATAAAACACACACATATCCGCGCTTAATCCTTTATAAACCATTTAGAAAGGAAATACCCACAAAACATACCTTTCCGCTTTAATATGGCCTGTGCACAGATACTGAGACTCCCTTTATTGCTATCGCTAATCGCTCCTTCACGGGTGACCGTTGACAAAGGCCTCTATCACATCCAATATGCGATAACGCAATATCAGATTTCAAAATCTATTAACAGTGCCATATAACTTATTGGGTCTGCCCTTATCACCTTTCCCCAGCACTGCACTCCAATCTCCGAAACCCCGATCGTCTATACCTCCGATCGCCAATCAAAAATTTGCACGACAATCCCCCACTGTCGATCTTCCTCCATCAAATCTGATAGTTGACATTAATTCTGGGTCGACAACAAGCACGAGGATTAATTGCCCAATAAAGCAGTTTCCTCTCTCCTCGTTGTTACGTGTCGCTTGATAAGTGGAATCGAGTGCTCACCCTTCAATACCACTTACCACTTATACCTCACCTGAAATACCACTTTGTCTTGAGAAACCACCTATTCGCTGCGTTAACTTCTGCGCTCTTTCACAGCGTGATTTAATCTTGACCGTTTGATCATCCAGATCCAACGGTTACTGTGTGCCAATGCTCCACTTCTCCACTCTTCTTTTTTTACTTAGATTTTATGCTGTTTTCAGTGTTTACGGTGGTTCTTGGGTTTCTTCAAAAGGTTATGGTCTTCGTTATTCTGTTGCGCACTCTCTCTTCTGAGCTTAAATTCTGCACTCTCCTTTGATCTCTATCTTTACAGATATCTACCTTGTCTTCTAATGAATTCAATGATCCATTGTGATCCTCTGGCTCGCTCTTCTATTTTTTTTGTTTCGTCGAGTTCTGCCTACACACATCTATTACAGAATTCTGATTCACTATAATTCAACACTCGAAACACACATTTGAACTCAGAATTGAGTTGATTACATTAATAAATATTAACTATGATTACAGAATGAGATCTCTATCTCTCTGGCCTGATGTTCTAATACCAGTGGCCTCAGTTTACACTCTTCCCCTAGGCTTACAATCAAACCTATCTCACTTATCTATCTAGCCTCTAACTTTCTAACCTCCGACTATCTTCTAATCATACTTTTAGGCTGTCATTTATACAAAGGGATTCTAAAACCAATTTCTGATTTAGATCCATAAAATCCTCAATAAAATTCCTAAATCTCTTCCTCATTCTTAAAACTCCTCTCTAATCCATAAATTCATAAATTAACTCATAATATATGTTTTACAATTAATTCTCAAACCTCTCATCACTCAACTATCCTAAATCTCTCATGTTCTCCTACATTCGAGAACATTTACAATTATGGCTCACAATATTCAATTAAATTGTATTCTCATTAAAATCACTCAAAACCCTTAATAATTACATTAATTCAAAACATAGGAACCCAACTTCCTTAAAATACAAGACCCCCTATGTCTACTAAAATACAATCATTTTCCTTGAGTTGAATGCTCCTTCTTAGACTCCCAAAGTAGAAATTTTTCATGATCTCCTGATCATGTGTCTTCATATGTTGTTAGAAAACCTCCAGGGTCCCAAACTTTGGTTTGTAACTATTTGAAAGCTCTGCACCTTTGTTGCTGCTATATGATTGCTATTTTCAATTTCATCTTCCACTCCCTGTCAATCGAGTTCATACTTTGATTGATCATGCTTCATGTTGCTATCATTTTCCTCCATATGGATTGCTTCATCATTAACTGCCACATTTCTTCAATCTCCGTGTCCAGCATATTCTTGGTCTGGTCCATACTTTGCCACTTACTACTATTTCTTTCTTTCTGCTTCTAGTTGTTGTTGTTGTCCACTAGCTCTTCAATCTGTTGTTGGTTACTTTCAGTTTGTAGTTGTTGGTTCCTTACTTGTTCTGCTACTCTTGCTTCAACTCTTACTCCAACTTTTTGCTACCTCCCTTTCATCCTTACCCTCTTTCATGATTATTTTTTTCTACATTGAATCATGACTATCCAACATTCTCTCCAACAATTGAACATCTCTATTCCATGGATTGAATTGTTCCATAGAATCTTCTTCTTCCATTTTTATTTGGCTGCTCATCTGTGCCAAATTTCCTCCAGCATCTGCAACTAAACCTGCACTCATATAACACTTATTAAAATAAAAATCATAAGGCTTTTGTGCCTTATCTCCCTTTGGCAACACATTAGTATGCTGCTCTAATTTTTCCTTCTTTATCATCACATCAGTATGTTGATTCATCCTCTTTAAATAATTCTCCAAAGAATTCTCTAAAGTATTCTAAAGACTATCAGTTAGTCTTTCCTCCATACCATCTGCTCAAATGATGTCTTTCTATCCTGTTTCACTGTAATGAACTCCTTCCTCTGCAATCACACTATCATACTCTGAATTTCTGAACAAATACTCCAGTAAATCAAGTTCTCTATGACACTTCATAAGTACTTCATCATTACTTATGATTCCTGCATTTATACTTCAATTATCAATTTGAAAATCACAAGATTCAACAGTCTCAACTGTTGTTTCACATATCAGCTCTTTAGTCTTAATTTCATCTCCTTCTTTCACAAGAAATTGTTCCTGTGTTGTCACAGTTTCAAATATCAATGCATTATCAAATTCTTTCTGCTACAATAAATCATCACTTCTCTCATTTAAGAGACATTCTCTATCCCACTTTACTTCAGAGTTTTTATCTTCTAAAAGATACTCTTCCATGCTTTTGACAGCTTCAAAATATTGCTCATCCTCTGCAAAACTTGTAATCACATCAAAATTATTAGATTCAACAATACAAGGTTTTACATTTTCCTTCTGTTGGTCTACATTTGTCCAACAATCCCGAAAATCATCAATGATTCCTTCTTCTTCACCCAGAACTTCACCCTGATTTAGTTCACAAATGGATACTTCCATTTCTAATTCAACTTCTCTTAGTTATTCAGATCTCAATTGAACACCCAATACCTGTTCAAGCTTCATTAACCCTTCTGCGAATTGCATATTCACCTGCTAACTTCTCATCTTTTGTAGCCTTCTCTGTAATTTATGTCACTTCACTGGCTTCTTCCTTAAAACCCAACCTTGTCTTTGGCTTTCCTCTAGTATCATCATCAATACATCGAGTTGTTCTTTCATCTCTGCAATTTATTTATCAATTTCCTCTTGACTCATCCTCTTTCCATTTGCCTTGGCATCCTCTTTCTTCACCTTTCTTCTGCCGTGGTCTTTCTCAGAACCTCTGCTATGACTATTAGTAGCCATCTTCTTATCCTCTCTCTTCATGTGCTCCTCACTCACTCACTGTGAGTTGCATTAAAGCCTCTACAAAAACAAGTCCTCCTTGTTGCAACTTACCTCACCAAGCTTTCCTTTGTACTTGGTCTTTTGGTAAGCACTTGGTTCTCTATCTCCGGAACCTCCTTTGAGGAGTTCTCTTCACTCCTTCTAGGCTTCAACTCATCTACACCTTCTAAGAACACAATTGTCCTCTTGTATTACAATCACCATGAAATACTTGGTTCTAACCACTTATTTTTTCACTTAGAAAGTCTTACTAGCTGGCATCATTACGTTGGCAATTTTACCCACCTTATTTGTAGAATTTCCTTTGTGAGCTGCAACAATACCTCTGTAGTAACACTCTCCTTCTTGCTACATATGCCTCACTAAGCTTCTCTCCTTTGAGCTCAGTCTTTTAGCATCTCTCTGTTTCTTTCCTTTGGAACCAATTGAGCACTCCTCGCTCTAGGTTGCTGCAATCTTCTCACCTCCTTATGCTATCTGTTACTGGGGATAGTGTCCACTGGGATGCTGTTATTCCCACTAAGACTGGTAGCTATCTTAGAAACAAACAATTAAAGTCTACTTTTGTTTTCCTTTATGAAAATAGACAAGAGGGGAACCAAGGAGACCAACCTTAGTCTAGCGCTTGATTTCCTTTCCTTCCTGATAGAGCTTTGCCACTTCTTCTTCATCTGCCAAGCTTCAAAGATCACCTGTGGTATCACAACAACATACTACTATTGAAGAACAAATATCTATATTCATAAATAACACATGACCAGATGTGTGTTAACCATATAAATGCATATATAAGTAAACATACAAGAATATGGAGGAAAACTTGAATAGATTTATTAAGATGAAAAGTAGCAAGAGGATTACAACCATATGTTCTGACCCAGCACCATCCTCCAGCTAGAAAGCCCTTCTTCACCTCAAGTAAATCTTAGATCACCCAACACTATGAATATACACCAGAAAACCAACAACACTTCTCTATAAGATACAAAATTCTAGCCTCTGGATCTATGTGATGACGGATCCATATATAGATGATTGAAGGGAGGTGAGTCATCTTCTGGGGTCTTGATTAGTTTCCTCTCTCTGATATTTCTTGCTTCCACTTGGAGAATGGTGATCTATTACTCATCCCTGGTCGAAAACAGAGAGGCAAGTGTCAAAGGGGAAGCTTCTGGAAGATTCCATGATCTTCCACCTCGCATTTTGTCCCTGCCATTTGTCCATTCTCGACCATCGCACCCTATAGAGGAGCCATTCAGTATGCATCACACCTTGTACACTGGAAGGTGAATATGCATCGCACCCTCTGCACTGGGTTTTCAGTATGGTCTAGTTTTGACCATTTATGAGCAGTTTCCAGTGGAGAACTTCTGGGAGATGATGTAATCAGCTGACCTTGTTCCTTTAGGTAGTGAAGCAACACTTTTAGGGACTTAGGAGCCCTCAGTTTATAGACATTTATGATTGGAGTTGAAGTGCCCAAAAATTCCTATAATAGTTGCCCCCTAAAGCATGAAGTCGTTAATCTTTTTGATGTCGGGTGAAATGCTTTACTATGAGGATCCGAAGTTTTTTCAAGCTGGGAGGTGGCCTGTAATAAGATACAATACAATACATTTTTTTGACAACATTTTTTTCATGATCTAGTTGAGGCGGGCATTCCCATGCTTAGCTTTATAAATTCATTTTCATGTACATAAGACAGACAATCGTCTGTGTGACAGACTGATGGTTTGGACTCATCATCCTTTGATTTGGATGATCATCTGTTTGAAAATGATGTACACTTGATGTCTTTATATTCCTGAATATATCGCAACCCAGATGGATGAAACTAGATCCAGGGTCTTCAAAACTCATTCAATCTTCACTTGGAGTACAAGTCGATCCATGTGAAAAATGTCATGGAGTCGAACATGGAAAGACATCGCCTGATTACCAGCCAATGATGAAAGTTGTTAACAAGCATGAGAGGAATCACCAATAATGACAATGACCCTCAAGGTACTACAGTAGAATTCATGTGGTGTGAAAAAGGACTTGGCGTCAAACACCACACAAAATCTCTCGGTTGAAGGCCATTGATGTAAACCTACCACCGAAAGTAAGAAACTTGCCGTTGAGGCATGCAAGCTTCAAAGTATTGAAAGGGTTATTCCTAAGTCAACTTCTTGGATAATGAGCTGATGTCGACAAGAAGTGGCCCGTCGTAGGAGGGCGTTAATGAATCCCACATCAACGACACGGAATGAAGCAAATGATTTTGGAGGTGAAAACAATCTGATGATACAGGGTTCAGGGTGGCAATCATGAAGGAATGGAGCATGAATGTATTGCAGTGGGTGAGACACAGGGGAATTGTCTGAATGACTTCTCTTGAACATATTGGCGACACTGACGATGGATTGGTAGCATTAACCCCAAAGATGGATGGTGTGATGGACCAATGGTGATGACCAGTGAATGGAACAACCCAACCCGACATGGATGCGGAAGGAAAGTGTCATGTTCAAGAGCGACATGCTACCAATAAAGATTTTTTCAAGTTTTCTTCCCAATTTTCCCCAGTCATTGCTGACCAGTACCTCTTTATTTTTGTCAAGCTTGAGGAGGATAACATATGCTTGTTCTATAATCCGCCCTTTGGGCAAACCTGTCGCTATATTTTAGCGAGCCTAGCGACAGTGAAATTCATTCTTGTCCATTTGGACGAGTTTGTCTCTATTCGGTTTTAACGAGTTTAAGGACAAAGATAACTCTGTCCCTTTCAATTTTAGAGAGTCTGAAAGGAACAGAAATGAGACTCCAACGATTATTTTTTGTCATGTAATCCCTTAAGTCCAAAAAAGCGTAAAATAATACAAAAGGGATGAATTCTTGATAGTTTTAACGAGCTGAACAAGACAAGCGCTCGATCTTTTTGTGTAATAATTCCTCGGGTCCAAAAAGATTAAAATCTAGAGGAGGGATAGCACTTTCGATGACTTTAACGAGCTGGAGAGGCCAATCGCTCGGCAATCTTTTTATATTTTATGAGTCAGTTGAAAAGAGCTTAAAGGATACTCGTTTTTGAGGAACGAGTGATGGTTTTGGGTAGCAGCTGATTCCAGGTAAGTTTTGGAATTCTCCAATCACGACAGTGTCACAAGGATGGCTAATAGAATCACTCTTTGCAGATGTTCCTCGAAGGGGTAAACAATCATATGGGGTTGAATGATCGACTAAAAATAGAGTGGAGGTGATGATGAGAACAAGACCAAGGCTCAAAAGCTGGCGATAAGGCATTCACAATGGTTATTTACCAGTTCATTTTTTAAGAGCTTAAACGCTGGGGGAAACATTTTCTCATGACTTATGTTTATTTTTTAACGATCTTGAACTATGTGTTAAAATTGCTCGTGATAATGGTCATTGAGTCTTTGATTCACCATCAACATTTTGTTGTTTCAAAGATTGTACTACCTATTCATTTGCTTCATCAAACCGATTAGAAATGAAAGCATATGCTTGATAAATGAGTTAAGAGCACTAATATTTGACTCGAATTACGTGCATGGTAAATTAAAAGTTACTTTTACCTCTCATTTTACCATTTCATTTGAATTTGGTTTGTTGGAGCTTTGGAGGTGCTCTTCCCCCCCGATTTTCAACAGCTGATTCCGAGAGATTCTGTGGACAATTCCTGATGCCACTTGGACCAGGTAGGAGCTAAACTTGTGCTCTTCAATTTCATTCTTTTCTTTTTGAATTCTGAGCCTGTTTCCTTGCTCTACTGAGCCTCTGGGGTTTGAAGAACTCTCCCTAGCATCAACGCACCGTTCCTTAATCGAAAGGTGCAATGCATACTAGTCTTCTCACTGACTAGTTAGTATGCATCGCTCCCAGTAAACTTACTAAGGTGCGATGGGCGCAAGGAGGAAACTTTTTGCATAGTTTTCTCATAGATGTTTGTCTATTTTTACCAAATGAAGATCCTGACTCTTCTCTTGTTTTTTTTTCAGAGATTCATCGGAGCAAAATGGTTGTTACATGGTGAGAACGTGAGCATGAAGAAGAGGACACTGTTGCTTTACATGATCCGGGCACAGTAGTTGCATTGCGGAACTGTGGCTTGTTGAAGTTTTTCCATATCTCTAGCATGAGGCAACAAATCAGTTTGTTGCAATATTTCCTCAATGCGTGGGATCATATCAACTAGGTGTTCCAGGTTAGGGCAAATTGATCCCCTTGACTGCCATGGACATCTATTTTCTGACTGGTTTATCGAGGCATGGTGCCCCTCTCTCATTATCAGGCTCCACGCATGGGGGTGAGTCCGTGAGGTAGTAAATTCGCCGGCATTGCAGAGAGGGATCTCAGCCGAGTACGGACAGAAAGATCAATATCCGAGATGTCACTGACCGGCCCTTGTGGACCATTCTGTTCACTTTTGCTAGATTGGCTAGTAGTTCTGCTCTTCACATAGCTAACAGGTCTTACATGCAGTACGCTTTGGAATGCCTTGAACCGAAGGTGTTCAATTGGTGTGATGCAGTACTCTCTGTGATGAAAGAACAACTGACCAAGGTGAAAAGCAGAAGATCCAAGAACTTCGGCTATGGTTCTATTTTGACCAATTTCGCTTTGGAGAGAATCCCACTGATGTAGCCACAGTACATTTCACTTGGCCTACCTCCACCGACTAAACGACAGATGCAGAGATGGGTTGACCTCATGTCTCGGCATGCTGGCCAGCCTCAGATTTCTTTTTCCGATACTTTCTTCGAGTGGTTAGATCGTTAGGAGATGGTTTATGCCAGGTTCCCATATGCTGGCATGGATTTTCGGGGTGTCCTGGATTTGGTGTTGCCAGCTGGCGAGCAATGGGGTGCTATGGGTAATTCTTTTGACCATATCTTTGTTCATTGTTTTTTATAATGTTCTAATGTTTTTTGATCAAGACTAATCAAAACTCATGTTCTCATGCAGATGTTGGACTAGTTCAACCGGCAGTACGCCACAGAGACCCAGCGGCCGCTCCAGCAGGAGAGGCTATGGGGAGGTCCATCCTTCGCGACCTTGACGTGGTCGAGACTCTTTTAGCACTACAGGACTAGATCAGGGGTCTTACCCTTGGTATCCTGGATGTGAGGACCGACGAGCTGCCTTTGCAGTTGCAGCAACATACTACTGGAGTGTCGAGTCGATGGACTAGGCTTTTACACACGATTGCATAGGCGGTGACTTGCTATCACCAGCATCATTAGACTAGGATGCCCCCTAGCATTTTGAGTTTTGGGTCATTTTACCGATTTTGTCTCGGTTACAAAACATTATGTATAAACTAGAAACAGTTATGAATATATTTTTTTATTTTTGGAGCTTTATTTTGGTTTAAGTTACATGATCCTGCTGCATATATTAATGTGATTCTTCTTTTTATAAATGTCGCAAATGTCTATCTAACACATAATTTGCCAATGAGTCCGTTAATGTGTTTAAACTTCTGGAAATATGTTAATATTGGATGAAATCGAACTGCCTTTCCAAAATTCTGACCCTTAGGAACATGCGATAGATAGCTGGATTCCATACAGAATAGATGCCGGTGAGTTGTAAGATGACAAGTTGTGGGTCTAGCCTGATGACAAGTCGGCATATGCCATGTGTGATGGAATCAGAGAGGAGTTCTATCAATGCACTGTATTCAGCGATATTGTTCGTCGTCCGACCAATACACACCCCTTTGAAACTTACTAACTCACTGCTGGAATTGAAAATGGCCCATGCCGCAGAAAACAGGTTCCGCGAACTACGACTTGCTCCATCGGCATATCCAATGAATTATTCTAGTAGGTTCGACATCTGCAACGAATGCAAAAAGCAGGTTACCTAACCAAAATAAATTCTCTTGACGAAAAAAAAATGTAACAAAAGCATGAGGGTTACTACGTGAAATTAAGCATAGTAGCGCTTGAGGTACAACCCATTACGAGGTTGCGACAGTGGAATCCCATCATATTCCATCAACTCGTAGGCTCCTTTTGCTAATACTCGCTTAACAATATAGGGACCCATCCATAATGATTTGAATTTCCTTGCTCCCAACTTATCGGATTCATGGTCACAAAGTAAGACCAGGTCACCCTCTGAGAAGACGCGAGGTTTGACATTCTTGTCGAACTATGCTTTGACTCATTTATTATGATCTTCATTGGCCAAAGCTACATAATGACGGGTTTCATCCAATTGGATTAGTTCAAATAAACGAGCCTATTCTTCTGAGGTTCCGGGGAGAAGGTTGATTACGAGTTTGAGGGACGAGATTTCACATTGAACAGCTAAGATTGCTTCCAGACCATACACAAGTCGAAAAGGTGTGAACCCGGTCGCATTTCTTACCGATGTCCGGTATGCCCAAAAGGCCGAGTACAGGATTAGGTGCCAATCCTGTTTGTGGACTCTGATCATCCTTTGCAGCATGCGCTTTAGGACCTTGTTGATCGCCTCAACCTGTCCGTTAGCTTACGGATAATATGGAGTAGAGCTGTCGTGGGACAGTCCTAATTTGGCAGCCAACTCAACCATCATGTGATTGTGAAAATGGGATCCATGATCTGTAACTGTGGCCTCTGGAATGCCGAATCTGGAGACTACGTGATTAAAGAAAGAAAAGGGTAGCCGTTTCGCTGTTGTTGTTTAATGTAGGCATCACCTCGACCCATTTGGTAAAATAGTCTACTGTGACTATGATATACCCATGCCCCCCGGCCGAGGTGGGGTTACATGTCATGAAATATATGCCGCATTGGGCGAATGGCCCAACAACTACTACTGGTTGCAACGGTGCAGGTGGTCTTCTAGTTTTTCTGTCAAAAATTTGGCAAGCATGACAACTTCTAACTGTGGTTATGCAATCTTTGAACATTGACGGCCAGAAGTATCCTGCTCGCAAAATCTTTTGTGCCGTGGAATAACTAGATTGATGCCCCCCACATGCGCCTGAATGAAAATCATTCAGGACTTTTTCAGCCTCCTCATGGGTGAGGCACCTCCGCAAAAATGTATAGATACCACGACGGTAAAGAGTATCACCGACGATCACATAGTCTTTCACTTGGTATCAAATACATCATTGCTCGGAGCGCGAGGTATTAGACCTATATGTTTGTGTCTGAAGATAGATGATTATATCTCCATAACACAGATCGCTTGAAGATATCAGAAACAAATTGTCATCCACAATTGCTTCTTCAGATGTTGCATCGTTGGACGACAATGGGAGATCACATAGTAACTCCACGAATACCAGGGCTTTCTTTGATTTGGATTTTTTGAATTCCAGATCAAACTCTTGTAGAATTGCTATCCATTTTGAATATTTGCCCCCCAGCAACTTTCGCGACAATATATAAGTCATGGGGCTGTAATCTGATAAAATGGTAGTTTTTTTGAAGAGGACGTAGTGTCGAAATCTCTATATCACTTGAACAGCTACGAGGGCGAGCTTTTCAACGTAGGAGTATTTCATTTTCGTATCATTTAAGTTTTGGCTTAAATAATATATAGGATGTTAAATTCCATTGTCTTCTTGAACTAAAACCATTGCTATGGTCGTATCTGCTGCAGCCAGATACAGGTTAAAGTCTTTTTGATAATCAAGAGCATACATTAATGATGCTTGTATTAGAGATTGCTTTAAAGCATCAAAGGACGCCTGCGCGACCTGATCCCAAATGAAGGGTACTTCTTTTTTCAATAGACGAGTATAACATTTAGCTAGTTTGACGTAATTTGGAATGAACGTCATAAGGAAGTTTGCTTTCCCTTGGAGTTTCTGAATCTGAAGCAAGTTTGAAGGTGGAGGCAAATCGATGATTGCCTAAACCTTGCAAGGGTCGAGATGAATCCCATCCTTTAAGACCACGAAGCCAAGTAAATGACCTGAACTAACACAAAACACACATTTGTGCAGATTGAGTCGTATCTTATAGTGTTGGCAACATAGAAATATTGCTCTCAAATGGCGTGGATGATCAGTCCGCTTTCAGAATGAGCTGGGAGATCATCGAGATATGGTTGAATGATGTTTTTGATGTCATAGAAAGCATAGTTATTCAAACCAAAGGGTAGCTTGCGATATGCGAATGTGCCCCATGGACAAATGAATGCAGTCTTTGACTAGTCCTGTGGGCGGATATTTATTTGATTATACCCGGAAAATCCATCCATAAATGAAAAGATTTTGCATTCGACGCATTCATCAATTATCTGGTCAATAAAGGGTGTAGGGTAGTTGTCTTTTGGACAAGCTTGATTTACATCCCTGTAATCGACGCACACTCTAATTGTTCCTTGTTTTTTCATCACAGGAAAAATATTCGATACCCAATCGGTCAGAGGAATGGGGTAAATAAAACTAGCATGGAGGAGTTTTTCAACTTCCACCTTGATGGCAATGCCTTTCTTAGGGTGCACCTGTCGTAGCCGCTGTCGTACTGATTTGACATCTGGGTACATCTTAATTTCATGTTCAACTATGCTCGAATCAATACTTGGCATTTCATCATATGACCAAGAAAAGACATCGCTAAACTCATGAAAGAGAGTGCTATATATTTCCAGTTCTGAAGAAGAAAAAGATTTGCCAACATGAATATTCTCTACAACATTTGTTTTGGTTGAGATATTTATGGCAGTAGTCTCTTCGATATTGGATAGGTTTCTCTCGAAATCCACCGTATTTACAGTATTTGCCAGAATGTCAAATACTGAAGGATGGTGTAGGTTACCAGAATTATCTTCCTTCGAGTTCAGAACATGGGAACGATGGTGGTAATCTTCCCATGGTGCCCCATCAATCATCATCGATTGAATGATTCCTTTGTCTGTAGAGTGTACTTGCGACCAAGGATCTGAAGGGGTGCCATATTCCTTAGACCTATCTATCTAAACGCTTGATGAGCGTTGATGCAGGTTTGCCTCCCATGCTGAAAACATTGATTGCTATAATATTTCCAGTGGGGTTAGAGGCAAAACTTGCAGATGATCCATTTTAACATCGTTTTCTGAGATCTTTTGAATGGAAGATATCATATTGCAGGTTCCTACATTAGCCACTTCCACAAAATTTGTTGGAGGCGGTAGGGTAAAAGTTACCATTAATGTGGGGTCTTTTAGTAGGCCTACTCCAATATTGTGAAGCATGTTAGGGCTCCCATGGATCATCGGAATGCTTCCTGTAACTTGCGAACGGTTGGGGAGAAGAGTTTGTTGGTCGATGATTGTAATTCCTCCTTGGGAAGGAAATGTAATTTTCCTAAAGTAGGCCGACACAATGGCTGCCATGGCATATATCCAGGTTCTTCCCAGTAGGATGTTGTAATCGAAGTTTTCGTCGATGACTTCAACATCGATTTCTACTGTTTTTCTCCCAGTTCAACTTGCAAGTTACTTAATACTCCATACGGGGTGTATGTTCGTCCATCAAATGCTTTCAATGTCGTCGACGATCGCGACAATGATGGAGACCCTAGATTTTTCCAAAAACTCATCGACATGATACATGTGGATGCCCCCTCATCAATAATCGTTCTATGAACAGTTTTGTTGAGGGATTTCACTTGAATGAGGAAAGCTAGTTGAGCTGGTAAATGAGGGTCGTATCCTTTGTGATTAAAAGATACAAGATTGGAATCCGTTGGGTCTATCCCACCTATTGTTGATAATAAAGCCTTCTTTTGGGAGGGGAAATTTTGGAGTACCTCAAGAGTCGACATCGCGGAGGGAGATTGGGCTAAATCCTCCACTATATTATAGTGTTGTGTTGCTCGGGCATGAGGACTAAACGTCGATTTGTGTACTACTCCCTTTGGCAGTTTTATTGTTAATTCAGGAATGATGGGTGGCACAACTTCGGTTGAAGTTGTTGTTGAACTACTAGGTTGATCATTATCCTTGTTTTTCAACATCTGTGGATTCCGGTAATCTTTACTCCTTGTTGATATGAGAGCGTCATTTAGTTGCTTTGAAACTGACAACATTAACACCTGGGACGGGAAAGCATTTTCGCTAGCAACCAAATTTGTTCCTGGGTTTGGAAATGGATCAATCAATACAACCGAGGTCTTTTGAACTTTTGAAATATTTTCTAAGTTCTTCTTTATATGGACACTCATTGGTCCAGTTGTCCTCGTCACATATATGACACATAGTTTTTGGTTTCCTAATCCCAGAAGGGTTTGCAGAAGACTTTTTAGGAGATGAGTCCTCCTGGTTTTTCTTCTTCCCTTGTTTTTTCTTGTTGCCTCTTGGTTGCTTGGGTTCTTTGCCTTTGTCTGTCGACATAGCATTTACTTTCGAGGCTAGAAGTTCCTCATTTTCATTTTGACTCGAAACCGTGCGGGCCTTTTTCGATGTAGCCTTTGCAGTTTTACTGCTTGTTGTACCTATCACACCATCGCCGACTTGAGAGTCTTTGTTTGATTTAGGAGGCGGAGGAACAGAAAGTTCTGGTCTAGGAGCATCAAGGATTTTATCGTAGAGCATGCCAGATTGAGTATAGATCAAGTCTAGATATTGTGCATGAGAAATAACTTGCTCTTCAGTGACGACTCCTCCCTTTGCCACATCTTCTGTAATAGTAGGTAACAGAGACTTAATAAACCATTCAGCCAATAGCTAATCAAGAACATACATGTTTACCATTCTACGACGACATCGCCATTCATGAATATGATCAGATATGTGAGTGGTCATCGTTTGTTTGAAATTGGTAAGTAGCTCAATTCTTGTTTCGTAACTTATAGGTAACTGAAAATAGGTTAAAAAGGTTGTGTCTAGGGTGTTGAAGTTATCAAACGAAGCTCTAGGCAGTTCGATATACCATTTTGCTCCCAGACCAGTTAGCGTTCGCTGAAAGAGGCGAAGCCTGATCGAATCATCATTGAGAGTGTTTGATGAACACCATAGATGAAAGGTCATCACATGATTCAATGGGTCTTCACCCGGATTTCCATTAAATTTAGGAATATTAGACGGAAGTTTATGTGGAATCGCCGGCCACTAAGGGGCCTAGGCAATTGGATCATTCATTAGTCGACTTAGATCTAGTAACTCTAAGGTTGCCACAAAAGGCAACTGTTGATTTAGGCTTGGTTGAGCATACCCAGGATAAGATGGAATCATTTGAGCAATCGGTCTTTGCATACCAGCATAATGCATTTGATGTTGGTAACTTTGGTAAGGTTGATGGGCACAACCATTATGATATGGTTGATACGGCTGACCATTACTTGCCAAGACTTGTTGCTCATATCCTTGGTAGGCCTGCTGGAATTGCGGTTGTTGGTATTGCACCAGCCATGGTTGTGAAGCCATGGGCTTTTGTCCAGTACTGACTGTTTGATCAAGATGGGGATTGCTATTCCCCATTTGAACCTGTGCCATTCCACTAGTTGGTGATTGCAGTTGTGTCATAGGTACAAGAGATTGTTGCAATAAAACCTACGAAACTTGAGGTTGGCATACAACTGGTGACAATTGTACTTGCGATACTGCCACAATAGCCGGTGTAGTGGGGATATTTGTCATAGGTAAACTTTGTTGTAATGAGCATACAACTCTTGGTTGTTGAGGCATGATTGGCACCCAACCGCTAGTCGTGATTCCAGCATAGCCCAAACTTTGTTGTGAACTCACGCATTGTTGTCCTTTCGAGGAAGGAAATGAAAGGGTATACGACCCTCCATATGATGGTAATCCAGTACTCAAAGGAATGATTTGCCTTTGGGGACCAGTTTGCCCAAATTGACTTTGTGAAGGATCAATTCGTTGAGACTCAACCTAAGAGATTCCAGATATAATTCTGGATGAATAAACGGGAACAATCCATATTGTCGAAATAGCCCCTAGATGGACTCCATCCAGCGATTGAGAGCTGGTTGGGACAGACATCATGCCGGTGAACATTGTCGGAGTAGCAGAAGGAGCTTTTGTTGTTCCTGTGTCGAGTAACACAGTCCTTGATGTCGATGGTTGTTCAGACATATTAAGCCTATCCAAAAGATTCCTCAGCGATTCTTCAGGAACTTTTGATGGTGGGTGAATATCTTCTGATGAAGAAGGATACAGGGCAATCGCAGCTCCAAGTTGTGTTGGAGTGATAGATGGAGGATCTTCCACAATCTCTTCTATGGCAATGAATCCAAGAGGAATAGGTAGACCGTTAGGTTCGTAAAATATTTCTAGTGCCGAAGAAGATATAGGTTCTGCAACAATAGACGGTTGGGGAGTAACACCTTCCGAATCAGCTGTAGATGGAGCCGGTTCAGGAATATAAGTGTTTACTGTCACACTAGGATCAGTTGTAATGTCCTTTTGTTGTTGCAGAATTTCTTCTGTTGAGTCAGGGATACAAGAAATGTTCGGAGTAACCGGAATCTCCGAGGATGTTGGAGTGCTTGCTCCAACCCACCTAGAGGACTTTGATCCGGTCAAACGAGTTCGCTTCATCTGGAATGGCTTCGCTTCCGGAGTCATCGACGGTTGAATCGTAAGTCTCCGCGAACGATGGGGTTTTGATTGACTTTCTTCCACGATTGCGGATTACTTGATCAACTCAAAATAAAAGGGAAAAATGTTTTTCGAATTAAATTAATTTTAGACGCTTTGACACAACTTGTTTTTTAAATTTTAAAGTCGAGAAAAAACAAAAGATGACTCTAGTCGCCTTCGATTTCTACTGAGCCTAAAGTGACAAGTGCTCAGAGGACCTTTTCCTTTAAGGAGTTTGAAAAGGAGCAAAATGGACTTCTCTGGAGATCTAGGCAGAGGGGATTACCAAACCAATCGCAAAACTGCAGAATACTTTTTACGGTACGGAAGTCAATCTTCCCAAATGTTGTGTTCAGTGCATTGCAATTGATAGGGCGGCAGACACAGCTTCCTAAGGATAAAGGATGCAACCTATTGCGGTCTCCCAAAATATACTCGATGGTACGTGGGAGAAAAAGTCCGTACTGGAACTTGTTGTCTCAGAGTGGAGAATCAACCAACCAACAATGAAAGCAACAGTTACCAGGTTTTACGACGCCGGAATACATCTCTAGCCTAGACCTCTAGATGTTGTGTGTTAGGTTCCAAAGCGTTGTTAGATTCATTAAATTTATTTTAAGTTGATCTTGCTTAAAAATTTTCCTTTCAGGTTCACCACGTGATGTGTATACAATTCCTAAAATGTAGTTTAAGATGATAAACAAACGTTTAATCTTCTTTTGACAATGAAAATCCTAGCTACTAAGGAAAGAAAATCTTTCTGCAAAGAGCATAGAGCACACGCTAAATGCACTGTCCTAAATCAAGCCAAGCAGTCGAAATGCAAATGCACATGCATGTATTTGTTTTTAGCCTTCTTAATGTATGAATGATGATAAGAAAGCTATGTGCAAATCTGAATTACTTTCAAAGAGACAATACTCAACAAGTTCCTTTTCAAAATGAAGTGAAGGTAAGAGAGACACTTTGTGATTTCGAAATGAAAATTTCTTTCTGACACTTTAAAAACTACTAATTCAAATCATATGCAATAGTAATTGTATAATGGACTATCAAGAACAATGGGATTGTCTTCTAAAACTGAAAATGACAGCTACGACACTTTCAGATCAAGAAACGACAGTTCGACTATGCTACTTTTTTGCAAAAGAGAACTAAAAATGGAGCAAAATACATAAAAACATTTACAGCTCTTTGCACTATGGAGGCAGAATAATGTAAGAGAAGGGGGTTTTCACAGAGATACACTGACTACAGACAGTAAAACTCTTGAATAGGACTGAAAACAGTGAGGAAAAAAGCAAACTCTAAAGGTAACATTAATCGCACCTGTCACACTGTGAATTCAGTATGCAGCGCACCTACTGCACTCGGGAAGTGCGATGCATACAAGCTTCCTTGAAGACAGGGTGCGATGGTACCAGTATGAGACTTTGAACGAGTTTTTTACTCACAATTTGCAATTCAGTTCATGGATTTAGGCCGAGTAAGTGATGCTCAGTATATGTAAATCACAGGGGTAGATCTAAGGAGGTTACTAGAGCCACCACTTAGGGCAATTAGACTGTTTGCAGATCGATTGTTTAATTCATAAGCAAAACCTGGAGATAGACTAAAGAAACATTGATCTACTTTGCATTTGTATGAAAAATGCAGTTCGAAGGCTAGCTGGCTTAGCTTCAGGCTTCTTCTGTAAGTTTATAAAAGAAACAAAGATAGGCTAACAAACAATCTAGTCACTCCCCAGCGGAGTCGCCATTTTGTTACTGGGAATAGTGTCCACTCGGATTCTGCTATTCCCACTAAGACTGGTAGCTATCTTAGAAACAAACAAGTAAAGTCTACTTTCGCTTTCCTTTATGAAAATAGACAAGAGGGGAACCAAGGAGACCAACCTTAGTCTTGCGCTTGATTTCCTCTCCTTGCTGATAGAGCTTTGCCGCTTCTTCTTCGTCTGCCCAACTTCAAAGAGCACCTGTGGTATCATAGAAACATACTACTATCGAAGAATAAAGATATATATTCATAAATAACACAGGACCAAATGTGTGTTAACCATACAAATGCATATATAAGTAAACATACAAGAATATGGAGGAAAACTTGAATAGCTTTATTAAGATGAAAAGTAGCAAGAGGATTACAACCATATTTTCTAACCCAGCATCATCCTCTAGCTAGAAAGCCCTTCTTCATCTCAAGTAAAGCTTAGATCACCCAACACTATGAATATACACCAGAAAACGAACAACACTTCTCTATAAGATACAAAATTCCAGCCTCTGGATCTCTGTGAGGATTGATCCATATATAGATGATTGAAGGGAGGTGAGTCATCTTCTGGCGTCTTTATTAGTGTCCTCTCTCTGATAGTTCCTGCTTCCACTTGGAGAATGGTGATCTCTTACTCATCCCTGGTCGATAACAGAGAGGCAAGTGTCAAAGGGGAAGCTTCTGGAAGATTCCATGATCTTCCACCTTGCATTTTGTCCCTGCCATTTTTCCATTCTTGACCATCGCACCCTACAGAGGAGCCATTCAGTATGCATCGCACCTTGTACATTGGGAAGGTGATATGCATCGCACCCTCTGCACTCGGTTTTCAGTATGGTTCATTTTTGACCATTTATAAGCAGTTTTCAGTGGAGAACTTCTGGGAGATGATGTAATCAACTGATTTTGTTCCTTTAGGCAGTGGAGAAACACTTTTAGGGACTTAGGAGCCCTCAGTTTATGGACATTTATGATTGGGGTTAAATCTTCATTTACTAAGGTTTAAGGCCCCATTAATAAATCTCTATGTGGAATGTTTGATTAAAACCCAACATAGTCTAACCCTTCCTTCAATATGCATGTATCAGGACTTTATCAACCCTCAAACCTTCACATATGACTTTATTTACCATTTCATTATAATCCATCCTATCAGGACTCATTCACCCGTATCCGCATATATATATATATATATATATTATATAATATAACTTTCCCCTCTTTATGCTTTGGTTTATACATAATTTAACCATATGAACGCTCATCATGCTTTAATAATGTTGCACTTACATATAAAACCTACACGTATTCATGCATAATCCTTTATAAACCATTTACAAAGGAAACACCCACAAAACATACCTTTCCACTTTAATACGGCCTCTGCACAGATACCGAGAATCCCTTTATAGCTATTGCTAATCGTTACCCTGCAGGTGACCATTGATAAAGGCCTTTATTGCATCCAATATGCGATAACGCAATATCGGATTTCAAAATCTATTAACTGCACCATCTAACTTATCGGGTTCGCCCTTATCACCTTTCGCCAGTGCTGCACTCCAATCTTCGAAACTCTGATCATTGATACCTCCGATCATCAATCAAACAATTTGCACGAGAATCCTCCACCATCAATCTTCCTCCATCAAATTTGATGGTTGAAATTAATTTTGGGTCGATAACAAGCATGAGGATTAACTAGATAAAGTAGTTTCCTCTCTCCTCCTCACTACTACATGTCACTCGATAAGTGGAATCGGGTGCTCACCCTTCAATACCACTTACCAGTTAGACCTCTCCCAAAATACCACTTTGTCTTGAGAAACCACCTATTTGTTGCATTAACTTTTGCGCTCTTTCACCGTGTGATTTAAATCTAACTGTTAATCATCCAGATCTAATGGTAAATGTGTGCTAATACTCCACTTCTCCACTCTTCTTTTTTTACTTAGATTTTACGTTGTTTTCAGTGTTTGTGGTGGTTCTTAGGTTTCTTCAAAAGTTCCTAGTCTTGGCTATTCCGCTGGCACTCTCTCTTTTGAGCTTAAACTCTGCACTCTCCTTTGATCTCTATCTTTACATAGCTATACCTTGTCTTCTAATGGATTCAATGATCCATCATGATCCTCTATATCACTCTCCTCTTCTCTGTGTTTCGCCGAATTCTGCCTGCACACATTTATTACAAAATTCCGATTCACTATAATTCAACACTCAAAACACACATTTGAACTCAGAATTGATTTTATTACATTAATAAATATAAACTATGATTATAGAATGAGATCTTTGTCTCTCTGGCCTGATGTTCTAATATCAGTGGCCTCGATTTACACTATGCCTGTAGGCTTACAATCAAACCTATCTCATCCATCTATCTAGCCTCTAACTTTCTAACCTCTGATTAACTTCTGATCATACTTTTTAGGCTTTGATTTATACAAAGGGATTCTAAAACCAGTTTCTAGTTTAGATCCATAAACTCCTCAGCAAAAATTCCTAAATCTCTTCCTCATTCCTAAAACTCCTCTCTAATCCATAAATTCATGAACTGACTCATAATCTAAGTTTTATATTTAATTCTCAAACCTCTCATCACTTAACTATCCTAAATCTCTCATGTTCTCCTACATTCGAGAACATATACAATTATGTCTCACAATATTCAATTAAATCCTATTCTCATTAAAGTAACTTAAAACCCTTAATAATTACAATAATTCAAAACATAGGAACCCAACTTCCTTAAAATACAAGACCCCCTATGTCTACTAAAATACAATGATTTTCCTTGAGCTGAATGCTCCTGCATCATTTCCCAGCCTCCATATTCCAGTTACGAAGTGGGGCGAACAAGCCAATAACTTACAATCATCCCTAAGGGACTACAAACCACTAAGGAGCCTACAAACCACCCCAGGTGAACAATCCTTGAGTTGGAACTATTTTTCAGAAGAGAAACTCCCCAACTGCACCCTTGACATTTTGCATACAATTGGGAGGTTATAACCATGCCCATAGGCATGCTTGCATGTGATTATGACTCAAATTCCTTAGTGTAAATCATGTTTTCATGATATCTATGGCACTTTTTCAGGAAGGCCTCTAGACCACTGCCCTGAACTGTGTGTAACTTTCTAGAATCATGACAATAAGGTTAACAATGCCAAATAAACAAAACTTGAGCCAAATCTTAACCAATACATTCATAATGCAAGAAAGGCATTTCATCAAACACATGATAAACATATAAGCTACAGATCATGAATGCATATATGATCATAAACCTTTGAATTTCATTTGAGAATCACCAGGAAGGCTCAATGACCTCTCAAGCTAGCTTCAATAGCACTTGTTATCCCATGCATTCATCAATCATTCAATAACTTTGTCAAATCATCAAAGAGATTCGTAGCAAAATCACATTATAATCCATGAATATAACCAACATATAACTATAATAGAAACTATGACAAATCAACCATAAAATCACCATAATAACTATTGCAAATTCCCATAGATCATAAAAGGAAAATAATTCGCATTAACATATGAAAATTCCAACAATGTCAAGGAATTCCACGTACCACCCAACCTTAGATTTGGATGAACGAAATCCCTCTTTTATCCAATCAATCCTGCACCATATTCCAAGCATGAATGTGAAATCGTAAGAGTTAAACCAAAACCAAATCATCTAGGGATTCTAGACACAAAACCACCTCAACTCTCAACCACAGTGATTTCACCTCTTTGGTCCATAAATCACTGACATCACAAGCTATCCAGGGATCCAAGAGCTAGTAAATCAATCCACAACCTCCAAGGAATGCAAGATTTTTTAGGGTTCTAGAGTGTTTTTCCCAACCTGTAGGCTCCAAGGACTAGTAATTCAATCCACAGTCTTCAAGGAACCCAAGTTGTTCTAGTGATCTAGAGAATTTGTTCCAACCCACAACCATAGGAAACTTGAGAACTAATCAAAAAGCCAAATGGAAAACCTGGTACACCATGGCTATCTAGGAAATGGAAAGGTAAAGTAGAAACCACTGTCAATCCAAGCAAATCTCCATGTCAAGGACAAGACATAACGAAGGAACCACATGCATATACCATGCATCCAAAAAATAGCAAGGATATGACACATGAAATATGTTACGTGCAAAGTACGCCTATTGTAACTGTTGATCCAACTATCTCCTTGTGTTTCATTGTTTTCCTTGCTTTCTTTATCGAAATCCAAGTGAGTGCAAGAGAGCTCCAAGGATGCTCCAAAAATTTTCTAAGTGTGCAAGAGTGTAATAGAGCCAAATGCTAAACTAACAAAATTTGTCAATGGTTTCTCTAATCCCTTTTGATTATTGATGTCTGTCTTTTCTTCATTTTTCCTCTAAATTCCCTTTCATGTGAATTTGTGTCTCTTCATCTTCCTTTTCTCCTATTTTTGTTTATTTTCATAACTAAACGTCATTTACTACCTCTTTTCCTTTTCCAATGAATTTTCCTGTTACACAAAAATATCGTCACCTTGATTATTTGCAGTCGGTGTAGGTCTATCATTACCTATACCAGCCTCCTAAGCAAGTCTTAAACATCAACTCTTCAAAACAAGCTTGAGAAATGAGAGAAATACATCAAAAAAGCAATGTAACTCTGGTTTCGCACTTTCTCTTACCTTTGCCTGTGGGCCTGCACCCTTTTTTCAAGTTATCTGCGTACTTATACGCTCTGTATGTAAAGGGGAAGGTGCGTACCCCTGTAAAAGTCAAAAGGCGCAAT
>APFE030968866.1:185874-208979 GCA_000404065.3 Pinus taeda
TTAAAATTCGACAGTAAAGGACCTGTTCCATTACAAACAAGAACGAACCACTCCTTCTTAGGGTTCGCATTTAAACTAAGTTGGACTCACCCGAAGGTTGAGCTTATAATCAAGCATATGTTATCCTCCTCAAGCTTGTAAAAAATAAAGAGGTACTTGCCAGAAATGGTGGGGGAAAAGAGAGAAAAGTGAGTTTGTTTGTCATACTTTATAACCACTCTGGAACACAACACTTTCATTCACCTGGGTTGCGAAATCCTTTACCTAACAGTTGATCAAACCATATTGAAAGTCTTCAACCGGTTTCTAGGTATTAGCTTTGGGTCAATCATCACCAAACCATCTGTCGTGTCGTTATGTGTTCAAGAGCTCAGTGCAAATAAGCCATTCATCTGCAAAATGTCTGTCATCCATCTTGAGCATCGTTGAGTCAGTCCTTGCAACTAAATTTCTTCAACTTGATCTATGATTTCGTGTTGTGGGCTTGCCTGCGACAGATCACTTTCTATCGACTTCAGCTCATTATCTAGAAAGATGATCTAGGAACGGTCAGTACCTTGAGATCGGCATGCCTCAATGGCAGGATTCTCGCCTTTGACGACAGTTTACATCATTGACTTTCGATCAGAGGATTCCCTGACATGTTCGACATCAACACATCTTATCACATTTCATGGGTTGTGCTGAGTACTTTGAGAGCCATTGTAATTATTGGTGGTTTCTCTCACGCTTGTTAACAATTTACATCATTGACTGGTAATCAAGTGGTTTCTACCCTGTTCGACTTCGACACATTCAATCGCATGGATAGAATCGTACAATTTCGGGACATAAAAATGAAGACCCTGGATCTAGTTTCCACCATCCAGGTTGCGAGGAATTTTGTATTCATTATATTATGGACTATTCATAAACAGATGGCTGCGTCCATACTGTGTCCACATGTGTCTGTACTTATGATGTGTTACGAGATCATTCCTATATCAGAGCAGTAGTTAGTCTTCTAGTCAGTTTTTCAGTCTCTTAGTCAGTTTTTATCTGAGTATGGGAATGCCTACCTCAGCGATGATATGATCTCATATATATATTTTGCATTGAATGTTTTTACAGGTTCCAACCGGGCTCTCCGCAAGATGATCCTCGAAATGATAAAGCACTTCACTCTTCCTATATGATAAATGAAAAATCCTCATATACTACAGACTTCGCACTTTAGGGGGCAATCTGTTACACAAAAGTATCGTCACCTTTATTATTTGCAGTCGGTGTAGGCCTATCATTACCTATACCAGCTTCCTAATCAAGTCTTAAACCTCAGCTCTTCAAAACAAGCTTGAGAAATGAGAGAAAGACATCAAAAAAGCAATGTAACTCTGGTTCCGCACTTTCTCTTACTTTTGCCTGCGGGCCCGCACCTTTTTTTCAAGTTATCTACGTACTTATATGCTCTGTATGTAAAGGGGAGGGTGCGTACCACTGTAAAAGTCAAAAGGTGCAATCTTTATCTTAAAAAACTCATCTTGGGTTAATTCTAGACTTTTCTAGAAGCATTTGTTACGTGGATTCTTCGCTCCAAGTGGTTCATGCATCCCATGAGAGGAGGAACTAATCCCTTGTTGAAAGGAGCTATCCCTTTGAAGTAGGATTCTATCCCTTTGAAGGAGGAGCTGGTAACTGATCTCCATTGCACTATAAATTGAGGCATTGGGTCAGTGGCCAGGGAGGTTAGAAGCTGAACTTTTAAGGGTAAATGCTAGTGAAATCAAGACTTCCTATTTGAGCTTAAGAGGAGAGATCACATACCTTTTTGGCTTCATTAGGGAGTGAGTGAAGCTTGTTAAAGTAGAGGAGACTTCTTGTTGGACCCTGGGAGGAGCTTGTACAGCGTCAAGGCAAAGGTTGTAAGGTTCTTCTCCTTTTGAATTAATACAATCAAGCTCATTTTTCTCAACAAGTATCTCATGTTATTTGTTTCATGGACTCCTTGACTTTCATGTTAAATATGTTTTATAATATTGGATATTCAGGTGCTATTTAATCGTTTGCCTTGTTTGTGCTTGCAGGTTTGCGACAAAGGAACCTACTTGGATCAAAGGAGCGAAGGCATCTCTGAACTTGCGTTGGACATGAGGTAGGCCCTTAAACACATTTGTTTGCCATTATTTATAAAGCACATTTAGAGAAAGATAGTGTCTGGTTGGTTTGTTTGTCATTAGGTCTTCATTAGATTCTAGGAAGGTCTGTCTTGTCCGCAAGATCGACTCATTCCGCGCGACAGTTCCTCTTTGCATTCTTTTCAAAAATTATGGTCCCTACTCTATTCCGCACCCTTGGAATCGTTTTTGCGGTCAGGGTTTTGCACATGGTCCTATAGGCCCATCAAACCGTTGGTATGCGCAGGTACCAGTTAGTGCGTCTCACCCGGTGAACCCTGTTCATCACTTTTCACACCCTATCGAATGGTTCTGCGTGGATAGTCCTTGACACAATTTTCCTTTCCTATTGTTGTGTTTTGTTCTTATTCTCTATTTGGGGAATGGTGTGTGCTTGGGCAAGCTGCATGGCATATGTTCGTACCCATCGGGAAAGGTGGGCATGGAATTTGTTCTGCCCCTGGTGACTGGCTCTCATCTTTAGCTGGGGTTTTCCAAATTGTAGGTGCATCATCCTCTTGCATCCATGCCAGTCCTCAAAAGTTCTTTGATGTGCACCCCACCATCTTGCAGGTGTCTCACATAGTGCCCGTTTTAGAGCATCGAACCACTGTTGTTCTGGTACTGCACTTTCAAATTTGTTCAGGAATTCATCCACCACTGTCAACCCATCATATGTAGGCAACTCCCTGACCTCTGCTTTCATGCACCACAGTGATCTAACCATCATGTTGCAATTAATCGTTGTTACTTCATACAACCACTCTATCTCTTCGTCTGAATCCAAAGTGCAGGAGCTTTTGCACTCCCACAAAATTCTTCCATCTACAATCAGATTCACAAATCTTGTTCTCACACAATTATCTTGTAGATGCAATCGAGATCATCATCACTATCATCGTCGAACACTGGTTTAGTGTATCGTGCTCCCTCGGCTGGATCTAACAGTACTACTATGCGTAGTGACTTTTTCTCAAAGATCATTTTGTGCTTCTTTAGATTTATGACTCTATTCATATCAGTGGCCTAGTCTTTTCCTAGTAGCGTGGAATAGGGATTGTTGTCATTGACAATCTCTATCACTTCAAAATCCACCTGCACGCTCACACCTTCAATATCCACCATTACCCCTTGCAATCTTCCCATGGGCAAGATCTTCTATTAGTGCGCCATTCGCAACTTAATAGGAGACCATTGTAGCGTAGGTTTTCCCCTGCGTTCCCATGTTTGTTTTGGCAACACATTCTCATCCGATCAGAGATGCAGGATTACCTAATCCATTTAGTACTTGCCTATTTGCGTAGTCAACCTCATTTCCCTTCCTGTGTGCAATGCATGCTTTCCAAGTTTCTGGACCATGTGCGGTTCCCCTGACCCTGCACACCTAATGATAATTTCTTGTAGTCCTTTTACTACCTTGTTGTCACGCAGTAGTTTCATGCATGTCTCCAGAAAGGTAGTGAGCATTGAAGGATCCATCCCTGGTTCTATTTGATCATTACTACCTGAAGTGGAGGCCTCCGTGAAGCTCTTCTTAGCTTCGATGAATGTCTCCTTCACGCATTCTAAATCAAATTTGGTTTCCTTTGTAGGAGCGTTGCGAACCCACACACTTTCTTCTGGCTACTTACCTTTATCATCGCTAGTGGTCATACCACTCCTGAGCATCATGTTCACATTCGGGTCTTCCTTGCATGGCTCAGACCTTATCATCTACAAATTCTGAGTCGGAGGGGGCTGAAGTACCCCTTTTTCGTGCAGTATCGCTATCAATGTAGAGCAGTCTTCTGCCTCATGATCAAACTGAGTACAATACAAACATGATGTCCTTGTCGAGTTTGTACAATCGCGGGCATAGTGCCATGGCCCTCTGCAATTCTAACAAATTAGTTGTCTGCGACCCCTTCCTAGTCCCATTCCACCTCGACCTCGTTCGCACCCCTGAAATCTAGCGCATGCCATTCCTACATTAGGGTCGAGGGCTCGCATTTCGATCTACACCCTATAGGCAGGATTCTGATCCATCATTAGTTCGTAGCTTCTACAGGTGTGTTCATCAGGTCCTACCAACTTGCAGAAATTACAAAACAATTGTTGGGTCGTCTGTGTATATTTCTGCTATAGATGACAATTGTCCATAGTGTGTTTTCCTCCTATCTGACAAATCGCGCACCATAATACAAGTGCTGCACTCGGTCATGCCTATGTGTCAAGTCTTAATGACATCGAACCTCCTCCTGCCATGTAATTCACAAACACTGGATAGTGGTCCTTGTCATTCCCGTAGCTTTTGCGTTTTATGCACCATACCTCCTCATGCACCTCTCTCTGAGGTGTCCTATCCTGTTTCAAACTCTGCATCTCCAAACACATATTTTGTAGTTGCACGTGGATTTTTTGGACTCCCAGACCAGGGTCATGTACAGGGGTCTCATGCAATCTCATTACCATCTCCAAAGCTTCGGCCTGGGTGGAAAGTTTTTGCTGTGACAACGTTGTTCGTAAGTGCGGTGTTAGTGATGCTACAAACCATGCATAGTGCTATCCATCCGTCAAAGTCATGTTGGCTTCACGAATCATACCCTTCATTCGTTGGTCCAGATCCCACAGGGTCTCACCCAAGAGCATCATGATCTCCTTAAACCTAATAATTGATTATGTCTCCAACTTTAGTTTGCTAAATTCCCTGTTCAGCACGGTCTGGATTTCTGCGATTCCTACATTTGGATGGTCATTAGAATGCTTGATGTACCATGTTAACGTGCAATCCTGCAACATGCTTAATAGCATATCCTTGTTGATATTATCATCCAATACTCCTTGTGCTTTCCATACCACCCTTACCACGAACCAGAATTGGTCTGGATCTTCATTCCCTACTCCTCTGAATATCGATAGTTTAATCGCACTTGACATACTGTACTGTGGTGGTGGCGGAGGCGGGGTGGGTGGAGATGGTAGTGTGGAGGGTGAGACGGGTGGTAGTGTAGGTGGAGGTGGTAAACACGGAATCCACTGCCTTATCATACTGACTGCGCTTCTCAGAGAAACTTTCACAAGCTCTTCCTCCCTTTCCCATGAGGGTGAAATTAAGGGACTGATTTCTAATTATTCACTACTTCCACTTCTGTAGATCTTCCCACTTTGCATAGTCCCAAACATTAATTTATTTACATAGCCCATTTTTCACACAATAGCATCTTAAGCCAAGTGTTCAGAGATTTAATATACTTACCTCGTGGTCCCTTAAGCAAGCGTCGCTTTGCCTTACTGTAGCTGACGGTTGTATCTATCGTGAACTCAGTGATAAATCCTCCTATAATTCAGTCGATCCAATGGTCCACAGCTTGCACGATCTTATCCCCTGATGCTTCTAGTCTATGCACTAATTCCAAAGTCCACACGATTGGTTTGTCGGGCCTACACCTTCCCTAACTTTCTGCTAGCTTCACCATCCACTCATATAGCTCAAAAGGGAAGGATGCAAAGAAAATTTCGTGGATTTTCGTATATAAGTAGCACTCTAACCACTGTTCCTTAGATACTCGCGGATTCATGTTTTCCTACACCGCGAACTCATGAATCTTTTTGTCCAACCACCCTTCATTTTCTTCTTTTGTTGCATTCTAGTGGCACAACATCAGACATCCCTTATGCAGATCCTGATCCTGGCAACATAACCATTTGTTGGCTTGTATGGGCCTGACCCAGGTTCAAAGATGACTTACCCAAGCAAATCCTAGTACTACTGGCCCTTTCGGCAGCACTCTGCAGAGTGAGGACTGAGGTCTCACCCGAAGTAGGATGGAAGGGTGCCAGAACCAGGCTTCCACACCCTAGAGATGTCTGATGGTTTTTGGGTGGTCTGCGGTTTGACCCTATGCACACGTTGCTATGCGCACCTATCAATACCAAGCAGCCTGCAATGTTGCCTTTGCGCAACTCTATTCGAGGCATGATCTGTGTTATTACCCAAGTTCCTTACTACTAACCTGATATTATCCGATTACTTAACTTATCTGTGTGAGCCCAATTATACTTAACAGTGTTCAGTATTCATATGCATGCGCACGATAAACCAAGCAGTATAAATGCATAGAAAAACATACAAAAACAAATACATAGTATTTAGAATCAAACTTCCCTTTATTATTCTTCTTCTTGGGTTATAGACTCAACTTCGCCCTGCGCACTCAGCTGCAGGAGTTCGCGTACTCAGCTGTGGACTCTATAGGCCTCTGCGCACTCAGCTGCAGAGCCTCTTCCTACTACTACAACCCAATACACTTAGACTTCTTCTCTATCCACTACTAGATCATTACATCAATCCATCTCTTCTTATCTTTACAACTTAGAGCCTCGCTCTATTTATACAATCCCATGGTCTTCATACCATGGGTAGGCCGACATGACATTACATTACATTACAACACTTAGGGCAGACAACCCTATGACTCAATATACATTTCGCGCTCCATGCCCGCAATTCACAGAGTCTTACAACATATTTGACCAAAACCTGGGCTTTGAGCCCCAAAACATGTTGTGGGGGGATTCCATGCCCAACAGTATGCAATCTCTAATATCAACAATAAGGCAGTCAAAGTTGTGACCCATATATTGGATGGCAAGGTTATGCGAAAGTGTCGTGCGGATGAGGTGCCCATGCCAGTGGTAGAACTTGCCGCACAATGCGTAGAGGGCGTCCAGTTTAACTGGTCAAAGTACTTATGCAAGGAGTTCCTGGAGAATTGTTGCGAGGCACAAGAATGGGGGAAGACCTTCCACTATGTAGAGCTTCTACTTTCCATAGTGCTGGTAGCTTGGGAGTTGCCTGAGGACAACCAGTTCCCCATAATTGCGCAAGATCTTCCGGAGGTAGCAAAGTACGTTTCGTTGTGGGCCACTAAAGATGTGTAAAGGATCCGAGACAGTAAGATATTCTGGGTGTTCATGGAGATGAACATCATAATGGGGATTAAACACAAGTCGTGTGCCCACTATTTATAATAGTATAAAAAGCTTCGCAGAGTTCAAGGCGAACTTCCATCATGTGTACATCAGGGTGCGCAAGGACCCCACGAAAAAGTGGAATGAACTGTCGTACCTAACCATAGACGATGTTATATTCATCGTGCTTGAGTCATGGCCACCGTAGTGGTGCGCTCCAGCCATCTCCGTGACATAAGCATAAAAATATGGTGCACAACAGAAGGAGGAGGAAAAACTACGGATGGCGCAGTTGGCAGAGAAGAGAAAAAAAGAGGCAGCAACAACAAAGGCACAGGAGATGGGAGACGTCGCGCAGGCAACAGTGGAATAGCAAAAGATAGTTGTACAATAGCAACAGGCATCAGAGAAGGAGCGTGAGGGCCATAAGTCACTATCACGCGAGGAAGAGCCCGAGACAAAGGAAGGTGGCGCAGACCCATAAACAACATCTACACAGTTGAAGTGCCAGCACTCGAGAGAGCAAGTGGGGCCACGAAAGAAGTCAAAAGCTTCTAAGACTTCTTTCAACCCGATCACCCTCACTGAAGGAGACCTCCATGATATAGGGGAGACGGTGTGCGATGTCACTGCAGAGGCCCTCCAACAGCTTGCAGAAGAGAATCAGATTGTGTCGGGGGCCCTCCAGGCACAGATACAGGAGTTGCAGGTGTGCACTCCTCAGGTTGATACTCTCTCAACTAGCCTTGCAGTAGGAATGGCCACGACTAAGGAAATGTTGCATGCATGCCCGCATGACCAACACCATAGTGCTACCAAAGGGGCCACTGGTTACAAAGAATGAGGCCGATAGGCTTACAGTTAGTGAATTGAAGGGAGTAGGGATCAACATGGCTGTGCTCCCTCAGGTTACACTCTATGTCCTGCAGGACAGAGTGACTGCAGAACTGCGGGCTAAGGAGGGCTGTGCACTACAGGTGTTGATCGAGCAGAAAATTAATATGGAATAACTGAGCCTACAGTGCGATGAGGTAGTGTCACAACACTGGCAGATGGTGCAGGTGTTTGAGGAGGCCTGCTAGATGGTCCCTGAGTTGGCCATCCCATCAGAGGCACCAGCAGAAGTGTGCATCTAGAGGTTAGTAGCAGGGGTGCGTGAGGCATGAGAAGAGATGGTTAGGGTTTAGCTGGAGCTAAATATTCAGATAGCAGAGTTGTGGTTGAAGGCAGAGCCTTCAACTCCTCTTGAGGTAAGGGAACAGTGCACCAGTTCCATTACATAGGGGATGGAGGAGATCAATAGTGTAGTGAGGGACTGCACCAAAATGTTGGAAGAATCGTTCGAGGTCTTCACCACTTTGCAGGAGGACCTGAACATACAACACTTAGAAACTAAGGCCTGTGAGCTGCAGCAAAGATATGATGATATAAAAGGGACCACGCGGACGGTGGCCCTTACACAGAGGCTTGCACGGATGTAATAGGCCAAAGCGCTTAAGGAGTAGGCAGACATAGTGTGACATAAAGAAGCGATTTTGAAGGCACACATCCAGCCTTGGATTGATGAGGCATTCGTCATTACAATCTCGATCGAAGCCAAGATCATGCAGATGTAGGGAATGTAGGTGCAGATACAAGGAAGTAGTTCAAATACAACAGTCTCTGAACAGTGCGTGCAGGAGGTACAACAGGCAACTGCTAAGTGTGTTGGAAATCTTGCAGTAGTTTGGGCAGAGTTGGGAGGTCTCCGCACGAAGATCTCCACACCAATAGAGTGACTCGAGGGTGAGTCACGATGTTTGTGTTCGGGGCTTGTTAGGTGCGAGATCCCCCAAGGCAAGTTTTGGGGCTCAAAGCCCACATTTTGACCAAATCCGATGTAAAGACTCCACATTTTATGGGCGCGGAGCGCAAAGATTGTAAATGAGTCATAGGGTTGCCTTCCCTCATTTTTGTAATGCAAGGTCGGCTTTAGAGATTTACCCATGGGCTGCAGACCATGGGATTGTATAAATAGAGCAAAACTCTAAATTGTAAATTAAGGAAGAGAAATGGAAGTAATAGATGGAGAATTGAGTCTTATATAAGTGTAGAGTCAAGTCTTTGGGTCGTAGAGTAGGAGAAGGCTCTGCAGCTGAGTGCATAGAGGCCTAGTAGTCCGCAACTGAGTGCGCGGACCGCTGCAGCTAAGTGCACAGGGCATGTCGAGTCTGTAACCTTTGGAGAAGTAATAAAGAGAAGTTCTACATCATTTTTGTGTATCTTTTTCCTGTTTTTTGCTTTGAATCTATCGGATATAAATTTCATTTCTATTGTTTATATGATGTGTGAACTTATATGGATGTGTTGATAAAGTGAATATAAGATAAAGTATCTATTTACGCAAAGATAACTAACTGTTATAAGAAGATAAGTGAGATCTGCAGTATAACTTGGGGAAGTAGCACAGATCTCTACTAGGGCAAAGCAAAATCACCTCAACCCCTGGTGAGGGTTGCACGAAGATGATTATAATAGATCGCAAAGGCCTCGCAGGTCAGGAGAGTGTGTGAAGAAACCTAGGAAAAAGTATTCACAGTTGGACTAAACCGACCCTTTAGACATCTCAAGGGTGCGGAAACTTGGTTCCAACATCCCCCCATACTGCTTCGGGTGAGACCTTACTCCACGCTCTGTAGGCTATTGCCGAAAAGGCCAGTAGTGTATTGATTTGTTTGGCTAATTAACTCCAAACCTGGGTCACGATCCCTCAAGCCAAAAATTGTTACATGTTCAATGTGGACTGCCTTTGGCCATACATTCCACCATTAATGGACACATTAGACATTGTAGAATAGCTAACACCAGTAGAGGTCAACATAGAATGCATTAAACAAGACATAACTAATCAAATTACGGACACACAGATCAATACCACTCGCCAACAGAGGATCCAACAATATTAGGTTGTCAAAGTTGGCCAACTCTTGCACCAAGGCAAGTTGCTCACCAAGGACCAAGTTTAGCAGAAGCTTCCCCATCTCATGGAGACACTCAATGCAATGGGGACATTTTCTTCTTAAAGGGAGAGGAGTGACCTTAATGGATATTGGTGGCCACTCGCCTATTCCACTTCGACCGCCACTGTTGTTTCTTTCAATTAGCACAACTTAATATTTTTGGTAGTTTTTCGGCTTCTAAATTTTCAAAGTCATTTTGAGGGCCTAAAATGATAATTTTTTTTTTTTGGAAAAAAAAAGAGACCAAAAAAGTTCAATCATAGTTCACGTATCTCTCTTTAGCCTCCTCTTAGAGATCTTCAAAATGAAGTACTATGATAGCCAAATAGAGATTGTATTCCAAAGTTACGACCTCGGGAAGTTAACGTTCCAACTAACCCCAACAAGGCCCACAACATTTTGGTGCTTCATCTCCTAGGGTTAGGTTTTTTTATGTTTAGGATTTCCTCTAATTTCTTAATGATAAATAGGCCTTCGATCCTAATTGCAACAAAGCTTAGAATGTATGTAGCCACCAAATCTCTTCTTATAGATAAGCTACCACTGTTGAAGCTAGTTTATTTCCATTCTTCATGTTACAATTTTCAGTACTTTGTTATTAATGAATTGAAGTTCTACTTTCACTGTATCCCTTTGTTTCTATTCATATTTGTATTTCATTTCATTCCTTCATAAATTTGGATCATGGAAAATCATTTCTATTATTATAACATTATGTCAGTGTCTTGATGCACAATTTGAAAACAAATAAAAGAAATGAAAATAATGAAAATAATTTTGAGAATTTAGAACCCTTTATTTGTGCTACTAGAATGAAATGTTTAACCAGTTCTCTAACGCAAATTTACCATATGAAATTACTAATTTTAAATTCAAAATACTTCAGTTTAAGAAAAATATAAGTACTATGAAAATGATAAAGAATAAGAAATATCTATCATAGAGGTTGCTTCCCATAATCAACTTTGCCTCCTAGACTAATGGAATAACAACACATTGAATCCTTCACAAAGAATTGCCTAAACTAGAAATGATAATCCCAATTGAAGGACCAAACCCTTGGAAGAAAAACATTCTATTGATAGCAGTCAATCCTCACTAACATTGTTTAAACTCATGCTAAAAAAGGTTTTATTAGTTGAAATATTTGAATTTTATAGCCAAAAACTAAAATCATAGTACCATGATAATTGAAACTTCCTTAAAACACATTGGATTTTCCAAATATTGAATATTAAATGCCAAATATATGTTTTAGCCCCCAAATCAATAAATTAATGGTTAATACATATGTCATTTAGTAGTCATTGAAAATTTTCAATTTTTAATAAAAAATTTATTGTAACGGCAAGAAAAAGAGTTTAGATAAGTGATATTATGCAAACTCAAAAAATGTGCAAGGTGGCAAGAAAAAATCTAAGGATTATAGTGAAACACCCCATTACTGCAAAATATAAACTTGTAAGCATTGCTACATGTCCTTCACATTAGTTCATATTGAAACATCATATTGGTGTAAAATATAAACTTTTGAGTATCACTGCACTTTTATTTTTAACTTTCATAATGTAAAAAAGTGCACAATGTTTGTTAATTCCTACTCATCTAAGCCTAATCTTGAGGGCATCAAGGATAGTAGAACCCATGACCTCTCAATAGAAAGGTGTTTTAGCAACGGGACCTCAACCAATTGAGCTAACCCTCAAGGCTTAACTAGCTTTTCTTTTACAACAATGTAAAAAATATATTTTACATCGACACATGAAATATCTTTTACATGAGTGCATACCATCACTTCCTTAGCAATGCCCATATTAAATATCTCATTGGCACTTTAGTTTAGCCTTTGTACTGACACAAACCTTGGCATTATATCAATATTTAAACTATATTTGATGTAGTGATAAAATAAATTCAATCTCATTGATAAGAAACTAATTAGCCCAAACAAGGCCAACAAACATAGAAAATTTTGGCTTTCTAAAAGTATAAAACATTATTTATGAATTATACGATATGGATGAACTCATGATTTAAACTAGAATGCACTAGAATGCATAAAATACTTGTAGAAGAAAAGTAAAAGTGATACCCAAAATTTCAAAATTTTAAGGGGCGTTTTGTACTCAATACCTACCACCATCCTATGTCAACCTAATTTGAAATCAATTGCCACGTCCAGAAGGTAAAATCCCTCTATTTAATATGTTATTTGATAAGTTTCTCCCACTAAATTCCTTCACATTTTCATTATTCTTGAAGCCAAATTTGAGAATAACTTTCCACAATTAGACTCACTACAATCTCTTCTTACCTCTTATCAAGACATGTTTACCAAACAATAAGACGTGTCCCCTTTAGACTATGTCCAGCAACATATTGATAAAGTCCCCATTGTGCCTATTTTGAATATTTCCCTACCTCAATTTTTTCATATTGATATCTTGAATTATGTGCTCGGTCATTGTCATTCCAAACACCAAAACTCTCTCTAGTGACCTCAACAACCTCCTTCATGTTGTGCACAAGATATCATCCACGATCTTTCTATTAAAGTGGATTTTGGAAATTCCATATGGATACCTGTAAAAAGTGAGAGCATGGATTATCATGCAGTGGCCCTATACATGTTGCAAATAGAGGCTAGCAATATGATAAATAGGTTTGAGCTTTCCATCATTAGACTATGAAATTAGAAATAAAGCATTGAAATGGTAGTTTAGAAGCTTTGAAAGAAACTTAGCAATCCATGTTGAATGAAGCTAATGTGTTGATGAAGGATGTAAAATAGCAAACAAAAAGCAATGAAAATGAAACAAACTAAGAATGTTAACCAATTATTAAAATCTACTATATGTGTTGAAGATGAGGCTAACACAATAAAAGTAAAATCATGTATATTGTTAGCTTACATCATAAAAGTTAGAGTTGGAATTGTAACCTACAATGTGAAGTACAAAAAAGAACAACCTTGAGATCTTGAGAAATAATAATTCACAACATGCAGTGCAAATACATAATATGTTGTTTAAAGTGTTGGTACCCCCAGTAAGAGGATATATTCAACTCCCCTAATCATCGTTACTTGATGTTTGTGTATGTGGAAATTAAATATCATTTTTTTAGCATCAAACTTGTCACAATGGCATATTCCATGCTTGGTTTTGCTCTTCCTTCCTCATGTGGGTACTCTTTTTCTTAGCTATATAAGATTTTAAAGTGCATAGGATGTCTGAAAAACACAATATCAACGGCCTTCACATTTTTTCCTACAATTTCTTTTATTGAATGTGTTGTAGCTTCATTTTGTGTAGTTACAATGTTTGACGAGGGGAACCCTGATGAAGCTAAAGTATCGATAAGGCGCTCTGTTAGATACTATTGAGATATTAATCTCTTTGTCTGCTAGGTGTCATCATTGTCTACTAGGTGTCATAGTCAGTTCACTTTTTAGTTCAGTTTAGTCAAGTTTCACTCCAGTCATGTATTGTTCATATTTTCAATGTAATCCTATTTAACTATTTTGGAATATTGAAAAGAGAAATATTTTCTCTACATTTATTTTCATTCTTTGTCATGTTATTAGATCCCATCCCTAGGTTTCATAAGACTTCAAAGAAAGCAACATTTGATTTTTTTTTAATATAGAGTTCGTGAGGAGCTCAAGGATGAAGAATCGAGGAAGACCGTCCAAGCAGAGATTGAACTCAAAAAACGCTGCTACAAGCTATCCAGATTTTAAAAAATTAGACAAATTTTGAGTGAACAATGCAACTAGTGTCTTTGCATAAGTGCGTTGACCACGAGAAACTTATGAAACTCAGTAACAGCGATACAACGCAACCAATTAGTGTTGTGAAGTGCGTTGCAACACAACCAACCAACATCGTGAAGTGCGCTAACGAGGAAACATACTTAGGAAAAAAGAGTGATATTTTTACGGTACCATGCGTCGCTTGGCTTGGCCTACTAAAAGACAAACGAGGTTTTTTCTTAAATTCCTCTTACTCCTTTTGAAAGGCTTCACACGTTTTTTTTAAGATTTTTTATTTTAAAAAACGAAAAAAGCTCCAATGTATGTGTTCACGGTAAATTAAAAGGGTCACACATTATTTTTAATGTCTTCGTTGAAAAGATTTAAGAGGCCAACACTCTTATTTTACGAAGGGCAAAGCTATTTTTTTATGTGGAAAATTAAATCTTCTTAAAAATGTTTTATTTAAAACTGGGTTCCTCATTTTAAAAGGAGGAAGTACTATTTTAAAAGGGAATTATTCAAAAGTTATTTTAAAATGAGAGAAGGTTGGTTATTGAAATCAAAAAAGTTTTGTAGAAGTATCTAGAGCCAAATTTGTATACCAAAACTCATGAAGGTATAATTTTCATTGTATGTTTTTATGTTGATGGTATTTTTTATACATCAAATATTATGTTAGAACACTTCAAAGCAGAAATGTAAACATGGTTTGATATCAATGATCTAGGGGTCAAAAAATACTTCTTATGCATTGAAATTCAACAATTTCCTAATGGAATTTTTGTTGGCCAACAAAATATTCCATTGATATCTTTGAAAAGTTCAGAATTACCTATTGTAAACCAACTGATACACAAATTGCTCAAGGAACTAAGCTGACCATACAAGATGTAGCACCACTAGTTTATTCCACATTGTACAAAATTCTAGTTGGTAGTCTATTATATTTCTCTGCAACTAGACCTGATATCATGTTTGCAGCTAGTTTTGTCTCCAGGTTTATGCAGTCACCCAAGATGTTTCATTGGAAGGTTGAAAAAAGGATGTTAAGGTATATTACATTGACACTATACTATGGTTTTCTCTACACACATTCTGAAGATAACTCACTTTCAGGTTATACAAATAATCATTATGCAGGCTTGCAAAAGCACCTTAGGGTATGTTTTTCATCTTGGAACCAATCTTATTTCATGGGCATCAAAGAAACAACCCATCGTTTCAATCTCTTCAGCAAAGGAAGAATATGTAGCAGCCACTTTACTAGCTTTTCAAGTAGTGTGGCTCAGAAGACTATTGGCATATCCTTCAAATGTTCAGAAGGAACCAACTATGATTTAATGTGATAACAATTTTGCAATTTCTTTTTCAAAAAATCATATCTTTCGCAAAAAGAGCGAACACAATAACACGTATCATTGGAATCCAACTAAGAAGGAAATTGAAGGTTGGTTGCACAGAAGAATTCATGAGTTCACAGCGCAGGAGAATAGGAATCTGCGAATGACAAAATAAAAGTGGTTAGACTGCTACCTATACATAGAGATCCACAAAATATTTTTTGCATCTTTCCCTACTGAGTTGTATGAGTGGATCGCAAAGCTAGCAAATAGCCAAGGAAGGTGGAAACTCGACAATCCTATTGTGTGGACCCCAAAGTTGGTGTGTAGATTAGAAGCATCAGAGGATAAGATTGCACACGTTGTTGATCATTGGCACGATCAAATTATAGGAGGATTCATTACTGAGTTCGCGATAGATACTTCAATCAGCTATAGTGAGGCAGAGCGACGCTTTCTTAAAGGACAGTGAGTTAAGTATGTAAGATCTCTGAATACTTGGATTAAAATGCTATTGTGTGAAAAGAGGGTTATGCAATTACCTTAATGTCTGGAGCTACGTGAAGTGGAAAAACCTACAGAAACGAAGGAAGTAAGAGATCAAAGAATAGCCCTTTGATTTCACCTCTGCGAGGGGACGAGGAAGAGCTTGTGATGGTATTGCCACGAAGTGTGATCCATTTGATAAGGCAAATGATTCCTTGCATACCACCCCCGCCCATGCCACCACCAGTTTCACCGCCTTCACCTCCATCTTCACCCGTACCACCTCCACCACCACTATGATTCAATATGGCAAGCATGATAAAGTTGCCTATTTTCAAGGGAGTAGGAAATGAAGATCCAGACTAGTTTTGGTTCATGATAAGAGCCTTATGGGAAGCACAGGGAGATATAGATGATAATATAAAGAAAGTGACGCTGGTCATTACTCTGCAGGATTGCGCGTTGACCTGGTATATTAAGCATTCTAATGACAATTCGAATGTGAGAATCGCAGATATCAAAATTGTGCTAAACAGGGAATTTAACAGGTCGAAGTCAGAAGCACAATTGATCATTGGATTCAAAGAGACCACAATGCTACCAGGTGAGACTCCTTGGGAGCTAGATCAGGGACTGAAGTGTACAATTCACAAAGCTAATATGACTTTGACGGATGGACAGCACTGCGAAAGGTTTGTAGCATCACTAATGCCGCATTTGAGGAACGCGCTATCGCAACAGAGGTTAACGACTCAGGCAGAGACCTTGGAGATCGCGATGAGGCTACATAAAACCCCATTGCAGGATCCTAACTTGGTAGTTCAGTAGATCCACCTGCAATTGAAAAACTTATGCCTTGAGATGCAGAGTCTGAAACAGGACAGGATAGCCCAACCAGAAGTGCGCGAAGAGGTGTGGTGCATAAAATGCAAGGGTCAGGATCATGATAAGGACCACTGCCCTGTGTTCATGAATTACCTCGCAGGAGGAGGACCGATGTTGTTAAGGCCGGAAGCACAAGAAGGACCTAGAGTGGCACCTTCTTTGTGGTGCGTGACACATAATAGAAAAACTTAAGTCTTTTTTGCTTTCAGAATGGTTTGAGAGGTGATTTTAATGTCCCCTAATCAGTATTTGATTCTCAAAAGTCATCCATGTTGGCTATGTTTCAATTTCGTTGCCTTTCATAAGATCCCTTGCGCAAGTTCTACAATTCCAGGTTGTATGTCCATATTTGCAATAATAGAAGCATTATGTTGAGCCCTTGTTTTCTTTTTATATTTCCTTTGGAAAATAGTTTAAGTTCATGCTAACCACCAACATCTAATCCTTTTGAATTTGCCATTTTTTCTTGAACTAAAAGTGATGATACCATTCCTTCTAATGATTGAGAGGACATTTGACTTAATTTGAATACAATGTTGTTATACCTAGGAGATAGGCTATTTAATAGAATTGCTTTAGCATTATCTATTTCTACCTTGGAACTAATTTTGGCTAATTTCCTAAATAGAGACATTAACTCATTTATATGATTAGAGACAGGTGTCTCATCATGCATTTTGAGATTGAAGAGATGTGGTTTTAAAGAGAACTTTGCGTTCATAGCCTTTTCTCCAAATAATTTATTTAGATGCTCCCAAATTTCATTAGATGACTTTTCTATCAATCAAATGCAATTGTGTATCTGAAAGTCCTAATCCAATTATAGCCTTATACATGTCTTTCTCTTTTTTCACATTTAACTAAGAGCTTAGGATTAGTAGGAGCTTTTTGAGTGCCTTTAACTATACTCCAAAAACCCCTATTCATAAAGTGCATTTGAAATTTGACTTTCCATGTACGAAAATTGATGCCATTTTCCCTAACGACAGAGATTCCATGTTACCTCTTTCAGATTTGAGATCAGATATTTTACTGAAAGTGCAGACCTAGTTCTACATCACGATATGGAATCAATCTTTATATTTTCTTGCCTCCCTCCGGAACCAGCAACACAATGTGTTGTAGTGTTGGCGTTGACGTTTAAAATTTGGGAAGAGCTAGCTATCAAGCTCAATTACTGTGGTAAGCTATAACATTGGATTTTATTTATTTTTAATGTGTTGTCCCACTTAGAAGATGCAGGGGTGTAAGTTTCAACACCCCACGTCGAAAATGAACTGGGAAAATGGTGCTAATCTTCACGCCTGCTAACCCCTGGCTAGTCCTAGGCACACGACGGTGGATCTCCTCAAAAAATTCCATGTCCGACTCCTCCTCCATCAACAACGATACTTTACCCCACTATTCTAGGCAGATCTCCAACATATAAAAGCCAAAGTAGGGTGTAAGTTTCAACACCCCACGTCAAAAATGAACTGGGAAAATGTTGCTAATATTTACGCCTGCTAACCCCTGGCTAGTCCTAGGCACACGACGATGGATCTCCTCAAAAAATTCCACGACCGACTCCTCCACCTTCAACAACAATACTTTACCCAAATATTCTAGGCAGATCTCCAACATATAAAACCCAAAGCATTTCAAATGACAATGATGGAATTCTCTCTCACTCCCTCACCCTCGGGCAGCAAAAACAACCACACAAAGATCTAACCAGCTAGCAACAAAAAACACGTCTAATTGCATATCCCGATTAAAGAAATGTTCCTAATTAAAGAAATGTTGTCTGTGAAGATTATACTAACAAAATTATATCCTTCATGAAATGTTGTCTGTGAAGATTATAGTAACAAAATTATATCCTTCATGATTGATCCTTTTCTGTGTATCACATAACGACTTTAAAACAAATAATTCTAAATTACCTCTCACTTATGGCTCTATACCATATTAGAAAATGAGAGAGATAGAAAGAATGATTATACATAACAAATCACATAATTTATTCTGATACCATATTAGAAAATGAGAGAGATAGAAAGAGTGATTATACATAACAAATCACATAATTTATTTATTGACCATATAAAGCAGTTGCATATATAAGAATTAGATCAGTGACTTTGACAAGTTACATATATAAGAATTAGATCACAAGTTACATATATAAGAATTAGATCAGTGACTTTGACAAATTAGCATATATAAGAATTAGATCAGTGACTTTGACAAGTTACATATATAAGAAATTAGATCACAAGTTACATATATAAGAATTAGATCAGTGACAAATTATGACTCACGCCTAACATGACTCTGGCTCATAACATAGGAATCAACAACTTCTAGATTGACACCTTGAGACTCATAATGACAACTCACAACAACACATGGAAGCATTACTTCCAACATAAAGATATATATTAGAAATAAATTATGTGCTTTGGCTAGTAGTGTTAAAATAATAATGCAATGCTTGTTTGAAATTGGTTAAAATTTATAAATTATAATGGATGATATATTAGAAATAAATTATGTATTTGGTGAGTAATGTAGAAATAATTACCCCAGTGTTTCTTTGAAATGGGTTTAAATGGGTTTTACATGTGAAGTTATATATCATAATGGATGGTGATTAACATTTATTAATAAAATTTTTGTGTATAAAATATTTGTAAAAGATATAATTTATTTTTTGGCTTGTTTTCAATTTATAAATTATAATTAACATTTATTAATAGATTTTAGATTATTAAAATATTAGCAAAATATAATAAATATTTTATTGGTTTTAAATTTATTTTTAATATATATTAAATTTTATTTTTAAATCACCCAAAATTTTAATGATTTAAGAGATTAAATTAATATCGTAATAAATATTTTGAAATTGTGTTTTAATATGGGTGTAGACAAGACATTGTAAACGAAAATGCATCTCATTTTTAACCTTCTTGTGTTTCTCATTTTTAATCTTCTTACTATTACAAAGACAATTTTTCTTAATTAACTAAATTTTAGGAATTATCGCATGCTTTATTTCAATATTCAACCAAGAAGAGTTTATTTCTATTTTAGCCATGCTAATGTACTTTTTTATATTATTATACCTGCAACAGACATGTATGTATTAGTATGTATTATAGTATGTATTATGCTCAGTGATGCGTGTTGACTAGACATGTATGTATTAGTATGTATTATAGTATGTATTATGCTCAGTGACGCGTGTTGACTGTGTATTAGTTTGTCTTTGACCAAAAATGTATGCCGCTTATCCATAGTTTAACATTAGGAATTCATTTTTTCTTATTATTTATATTTATTTGTACGGTGATTGGTTGAGGTCTTATTATGTGCTATTTAGTAGCTTTAGTTTCTATTTCTTTTTATTTTTTTTATTTTTTTATCCTTTTTTCTATTATTTCTATTCTCATGAATTATAGTTTTTTGTCCATATTTTCCAATTTAAGATGACTTGATATCTTTTTTATTATTATGTTCGTTATGTTTTTATATAAGAAATAAACACTTATATAAGCATATATATTAAAGTGGTAGATAATGTTAATATAAACCATATTAGTTATTATATTTCATAATTTTTGGTGACGACATTCACAATTAAATATTTTTTTAGTCTTATTTTTATCATTAATTTGTCTTTTCTTGTTTTTTATTTTAATTGAGAGCTATATTTAAGGTAAGCTAGAGGTACTAGCTACTATGTAACCTTGTTTAAAATAAATATCTATATTTTTTTTTAATTAAAATCCTCTGTCTTCTTATAATATTTTAATTTCTTTTAATTTCTATTTTTTTTTCCACCATAGTTTTACCCTTAATTCATATGTAATAATACTTATGAAATTGTTATTATTCTTGCAAAGTGACTTTGGAAAATAAAATTATGAAATTGGAAAGTGCTCTTAGAAGTGAATACACACAATATGTATGTATTAATATTTGTAATTAGGTGTCACCAAGGCATAACATATTGAAGTGACATGAAATCATGGGTAGACATATTATTGGTGCTTCAAATGAATGCTTAAAATGGAAACCAAACACAACATTGAAAACACCTTTTTAGGAATTTCCATGGGAAAAAGTAGGGATGAAAATAACTACATGGTTTTAGAAAAAGCAGGGATGAAAATAACTATATGGTTTTAGAAAAATTAATCATGGTGTTGATCATCTAATTATATTTGCATGTAAGTTTTAATGTGCTTTAAGTTAGTAATTAATAGACTTAAATTATTGAATAAAAATGTAGATCTATTTCTAACATCTATCTAAATTAAATTTTAAACTTATAAATGTAGAAAATTATGGCTACTACTTGTGAATTAAAATAAGATCTAGATTTTAAATTAAAAAAGGCCATACATACAAAATCAAAATATTAATTTAATGTAAACATGTAAAAATGAATGATGAATAAAACATTGAAATGGTGAATTCATTAAATTAATCATAATTTTACATATTATAAGTATAAACCAACTAATCATAATCGATCAAATGTATGCATATATAGAATTATTAAACAAGTAAAAGAAAATTTGAAATTCTCTTAAATCAAAGAAACTCATAGGAGAGAAATATTATACATAGAGAAAGATAAGTGTAGGTATAGGCATATAAATTTTTATTCATAAATGAGATCCACAACCAATAGTGACCCACATATTTTAAAAATGGGCATGAATTCCAAATAAACATGATGTTTTGGAGACAATATGTTGTTCACAATAATTTAAAATAAAGTGGAATGAAGTGCCAAACACCATAAAGCCTTTACTAAATCCACACTTAGAATTTTTGAATCATGTTTATGATAATGATAATGTTAGTCATATAGTCATTTGTATAGAAATATATACATGAAATAAATAGACATAATTTACTTCCAAAAAAAGTGCATTTACTTTTGTTTGGTGCTTGAATTTAGATAATAACACCCCTTTCATTAATTGCTTCCAAAAAAAGTGCATTTACTTTTGTTTGGTGCTTGAATTTAGATAATAGCACCCCTTTCATTAATAATAGCAACCTTTTCATTGATAGCACTATTAGGCTATTATAGGATTGAGAGAACGAATTTACATGTTCTCTATTTTTTCCTCTTTTTATTTAAGTATCCCTCCTCTCTTTTATAAAATATAAAAAAATAGTAAAAGAAATGTAGCTGTTACTTCTCAGTATTTAACCGAAAAAAAAAAAAAAAAAAAAAAAAACATTTTTGAATATTTAATTTTGAATTTAACCTTAAAAAAAAAAATCTTATACACCATTTAAATCAGTTTACAATATCCTACACTAACTTATTTGCAGCGTAGGATACTATTCATAGCTTTTAAAATCATTATAGTTTACCATAACACTAACCTAATTTGCAGTGTAGGATACTATTCATAGCTTTTAAAATCATTATAGTTTATAATTATCCTACGCTAACTTATTTGCAGTGTAGGATACTATTCATAGCTTTTAAAATCTAAGACTAATTTCATGTCAAAAATTAATCATAATTTCCGCCTCTTACAACTAGAAAGTATCATATCCAAGATGAGATGAATTTCTTCGAAAACATATTTTACATTCCATGGGCTTTCCTTGCTTGTAAATATTATATTTCAAATAGTTGTAATGTTGTTATCTTAATCATTGTAAAGAAGGAAACGAGACGGAAGGCAAAGCCCTGTCGATGTTGACATTACCGATTAAGAAGGGGGTCTATTGACTCATCGTTTTTTTGTAGGTGTTCGATGACTGATCAGCCCAGGCAGAAGGATCGCGATTCGCCTCCGAATCAAGAAATGGAAAGGCGGAAGGTGCCGCGTTTTTCTTTGTCTCCTTCCTCCTGGCTTCATCGGGACTTTCCTACTACCAGGGAGATGTCCCGCGATTTCTCCTCCTTTGACTAACTCCTCTTTATCTCGACTTATCGAATGATACGCAGTACGGATACGGGTAGGGCGGAGTGCTTTTAAGCGAAAGGAGGGAGGCAAGTACCCGGCTAGGGGAGTCAAAAAAAGATTTCATCAACGCCGTCGCGATCTGCAAACCTATTGTTTCCGGTGCATTGATTTCTATAGGAAGTGGGACAAGAAGGCGATCTCCAGAGGAACAAATTTCAGGTAAGCGAGGGTTCAACCTGGCAACATCTGCAGGTAAGTGGGGGCACAGAACAGGCTTCATCTATAACGAGATTTCGTGAAGTAAGAGACATCTAAGGAACTTCGTGGACATTTCATCGCCACTTTGACTTAACCTCACCTCACCTGCCCTCCTATAAAAGGTTGCAAGCCCTATCACTTCTAACGCATCCGATTCATCTCGAATAGCGAACCGAGGCGTATTGATCTCCGTTTCTTTTTCAATGGCAGCGGCAATGCGGAAGACATGGGGATATGATGCATTTCTGAGCTTCAGAGGCTCAGATGTCAGAAAAGGCTTCGTAGATCATCTCTACAGTGCCCTCATGGCCAGCAAAGAAATCAATGTTTTCCAGGAAGCCCTTGAAGTA
>APFE030968866.1:222090-237622 GCA_000404065.3 Pinus taeda
ACGTCGTTTAGGGCCTCAAAACGGCTCCGGAAGTTCAGGACTCGAAAAACTGCTAAAAATAGTAAGTTGTGCTACAATTAAGGAAACTGAAAATGCTGAAAGAGACAAATGTGGGGGTCCAAATGGGTTAGGTGGGTGGCCACCAACATCCACCTGGATCAGATTACCTCATTCATCTTCATCGCTATTTGATAGTCCATCACTATCTTCATGAGTGTAATAGCTTTTCTTATTTGCATTCTGTTTCTTGTTCCATCTAACAGGTTCCTTCCCCTTGTCAATATTATCCTTGTGAGGACATTTGGAATCATAGTGACCTACTCTTCCACAAGCAAAACATTTGAAAGGTAACTTACCTCTTAATCTTCCAGTACTCCGTTGAAGATTTCTGACAAAATTTGATTCTTCTTCTTCTTCTGCCACGTGTCCTGACTCATAGTACTCTCCTTTGCCTAAAGCCTTGAAGGCAACTACTCTCCTGTCTGACGGACCTCCTTTCCTCATTTCATAAGCAGTTAGAATTCCGTGCAGCTGTGACATTTTAAGGTTTTGTAGATTCTCATTTTCTTCTATAGCAGAAACTTTAGATTCAAATCTAGAAGACAAAGACCTTAGAACTTTTTCAACCACAACATCCTCTTTTATTTCTTCACCCAAATTTTTCATACAATTAACAATCTCATCTACACGAAGAAAAATAATTAGCCACACTTTCATCATTAGACATCTTTAGATTTTCATACTGAATCCCGAGGGTTTGAAGTTTTGCTCGTTTACCTGGTCATCTCCTTCATAGCTCAGAATTATCTTGTCCCATATCTCTTTTGCGGATTTAAAATGCATTACCTTGACAAATTCTGATTGAGATAGGCATCCTAATAGAGTATTGACTGCCTTTGCATTTGTTTCATATTTCTTCTTCTCAACCGGATTTGTAGGAGTTACTGATGGAAAAGTATACCCTGTATCTATGATATCCCAAACTTTTGTGCCAAGAGATTGAAGATAGGCAGTAAATCTTACCTTCCAATATACGAAGTTTGTCCCATCAAAAATCGGTGGCCTGATTGATGTTTCCCTCTCGTAGTTGCTCATGATGAAAGATCTTCCTTCAAGTGATCAAGCTTCTTCTGAAGGACCTGCTTTGATACCAATTGTTGGAAATAATACTGAGAGGGGGGGTGAATCAGTATTATCAAGTCAAATATTCCTTTTCCAAAACAAAATGATATACACTACTTTAGTTAGTCAAATTTGCGTATATATGCAACTATGCAGAAGGAAAAACGTGTATACAAAGCAAGCTTTTAATTTACTTTATCTTTCTGATGATGATTGTTAATCTTTGCTGCAGAAACAAATAACCAGTAACCAGAGACAGTAAAACAGAACAGAAGGACAATCATGCACAAGAAAACAAGATATAAGGTGGAAACCCAATGTGGGTGAAAACCACCTGCTGCAATTCGTCTCTATCTTCTTTTAAATTAGAAACTTCTTTTACAATGTACTGGTGCAGTCCTTTACCAGTACGCAGGCTGCACCCTGCAGAGAGATACAACCCTCTCTCATTCTCCAGCTTCACCTAGAAGGGAGCTACAACCCCCTTTAGCTCTTACACTAGCCAAGATACTAGTACGTAGGTGCTGAACTACAAAAGGCTACAACCTTCTCTTTCTTCTAGGGACCATGTTTCATAAATTTTCAAACTGGATCCATAAACATCAATCAATCATCAAGAATCAACCAATCTCCTTTCTGCCAAGTAGATCTAAATCAAGTAGATACTTCTCTGACAGCTGTACCCAAAACACAGTATCAGAAACCACACACCAAACATTGAACCCAGAACACAGCAGCAGTTAGATCACAACTTAAAGTACATACGCTATTTCAATAACCTGCAACATGTGTGCATACGCTTCTGTGTTTGTAAAAACCTGCGTATACGCTGTTTTCTTTCACTGAACCAGTGTGTATACGCGCCTTCGCTTCACGAACCTGCGTACAGATCTATAAAGGATAATTCGCTCTTTCAGATATTCAAAACACTAATTAACCAAGATTATCAGTGTTATATATCAAGAAAGCGCCACATATAACAGAGCAAAATCATATAAAGATACTATCATTCAAGCTTAAAGATTATGACCCATCAATAGAATTTATCCTTCTTCTTTGCGCTAAGGTTCCTCCATTCAGATCCAGATCTGCACCATAACCCAATTACCAACATTCATATCTACCACTTTTTCAGATATTCAATTATAATTCATATAATATTTTGCCACAAGATCTCCTTCCTCTTTTATAGTCTTAGGCCTTCCACAACACCACAGTCCAAAACCATAACATTTCATTACCATGAACCCAAAACTAAGGATCAACACATCTGACGAGACGGCATGGTCCAAAACCATAGGTTCAAATCCCAAGGACTAACTATCATGGACCAAGAGTAAGTCCCCAACACGTACGCGCTTTTGTAACGTATAACCCGTGTGTATACGCGTCTTTGTCTAGATTAACCTGCATATATGTCTTTTTCTTCTTTCTGAGTTCCTGAACTGAGATCTGCCACTAGAGTGAGTTGCCATCAAGTACAACACCTGTGCCATAGTACCAAACCAGAACCATAATGCCAAAAAAACCTATCTCCATCAAAACTCCATGCATTTCATTTGTTTATAAAGATGGATACCAAATCCTATATGGCTTTTAACTTTTGTTCAAAGGACTACAAATGACGAGGTTGATCTTACTCTTAAGTGCTCGTGATAGGAGGCTAGGGAGTATGTAATCGGCATAATGAGCATATCATATTATTAGTTAAAAGGGATTTCGTCTTCATGTCAAAGCTTATCACTATCTATCCATTTTTCTAATTCAATATAAATATTCAGAGTAATAGGGATTACCAATAAAAGAGCGAGTGTTCCTTATTGTTCGATAGCTAGTCTTAAAAGTAGAGAAAGCAACATTTCCAGGGGCATCTAATAAATATTGGGATCCCATCCATGTTAATTAATAAATATTAGGATTTCATTAATGTTAATTAATGCAATTGTTCATTTTTCCATTTTACACCCTCTATCTAGTTATAGATTTTGTTGATGGTGATGGACTTGCCAATATTAAGGGGATTTCCCTAGTATGAAGACCAACTAGACCTCACACCATTTAGTCTAGGAGTCTCATTTGGTATGATGGCTTGGTTACCATTATCTTAAATGTTTGCCTTAGCTCTTACTTGTTAGCACATGAGAGTGGTCTGCTTTGTCTTCGAACAATGAGGTTTGTGTCCCTGCTGAGTGCTAGTGTTACTTGTGTCAGGGTTATTTCACTACAGAGAGAGGGGGTGGAAGTGAGTCTTCAGTCGAAAGGGAAAAGTCCCAACTCTATCAGAGGCACACAACACAACAGGACATGCGCAACTTTCGGTGAAGCAGTCCACACGGATGTGGCAGTGACACAGACAAGAAGGAATAGCATGTAAAACACTCAACGGAGTAGTCCACGTGAGTGCAACGGTCATTATAACAAGTTTATGGAAAGGGTCTGTCTCATGTTCAGCGAGGCAGCCCACAAGGGTAGGACAACGTTAACAACTTATACAACACATTTTCATAAACATATGTATTAGAACAACTGAAAAAGTTCAACAGTTTTAACACAGGTTAAAGCAACATGTGTTACAAGTGTTCCAAGATTAGTTTTACAAACAATTACAATACATGTGTGAAAGTGTGCTGGCTTATTGTCAGGTTTTTGAATTAAGAGAAAGTTCCAAGATACATCGACACACCATACATACCTAACCCCATCAGACGGGCGTTCGAGCCACTACTTGCTCCTCAAAGAAAAGATTACAGACTCTCAAGGTTATGTGGGAGAAGCCAAGGTGAAAAGTCCTTTACATGTACAAATGAGGGCGTATTTATAGCCAAGGGTGAAACTGGCCCTTGTGACTATTCGAATTCTCTCGTGATTGTTTGACTTATTTGACTCTTCGTACGACATGTGTGTCTGTGGGACTTCCATGTTACATTACATTGATTTACAACAGTATGGCCCAAAGTAATGATGTGGCCGACATGACTCATGACACGATTCGACACGATAGTGCTCGTATGTTCATGCTGTTGTTGGTGTGCATGTCGAGCTGTAGTGTTGCTGAGTGATGGATATGATCTTGGTGTATAATAGCTTCACTTTCACATGGCAAGGTGTGTGGAGTTTTCGATGGTCTTGGTGTTCACTTGATGTCATGTGTGCATGTCACTTTTTGCTTTTACTTTGGCATGCTTTACATGTTCGTTCATTCGCTAAAAAATATCCCCACATGTATCGCCAATTCGTGGAAAAATTTTCTTGCATCCATCCTTTGTTCATCTGTTTGCGAACAAATTTCCTTGCGTGTACTCTCCTTGTTCATCTTGTTCGTCGTCATGTTGTGTCTCATCCATGTACCCGTATCTACAATCACCCATGATGAGACGACATAAAAACCATAAACCTCCTTGTCTACCATGATGCATTGTCATTCGCTTTCGAATATAGGTGACTGGGAGAGAGGAGGAGGATATGAAACTGCACAAGGTAGGTTTCAAGCTGGGATTTGGGCTCCGGGCACTACTGGTGAAAATTGCGCAAAAGGCACTAGGAGACCGAGATAGGAAATCTCGATCACCAGTGACTATCTGCGAGATATTTCTTGGTTGGGAGGCTGATCTAGGAAATTTTTTGAGGGAAGTAGTGCAGGAAATAGAGGCGCTTGGTAGCAAAAATCTGCGCAATTCCTCTAGGAATCTAGCAGCAGGCCGCTGGGAAAAAATGTGCATTTTTTTAAGGGAGCTGGTAGCAGGCTGCGAGAGTACTAGTGACCAAAACTACGTAATTGTTGGGAAGCTGACCTGTTGAACACTTTTACATAGTTTCTAAGTTGAGTAGGATGCTGGGCAGCTGAGGGAATACTCATGAAATTGTTGTAGTTTTCTAGGTGAGCAGTAGGCCGTCTCATTGGGTGGCTGGCTGGAAAAACTGCACAATTTGTTAAGGGAGACAGTAATGGACATTGGGTGTTTGTCCAGCATGTCTTCCCGGTTTCTCCAGTCAGCGAAGTGGGCAAGGTCTGTAGCTTTTGCACAATTTTTTGGGGGAGTGAGTCCGGGGGTCACTGCCCGATCAAACTCTCCAGTTGACCAGCTGGAGGGTTGGTTGATTCGCTTGTGGGAAGTGTATATTGGGATGGTTTGTTGAGTAAATTTTGTGCTATTCTAGTTGATAGTCAATCTAGTCGATTCCAGGATTGTGCCGTGCAGGCTGCCTCGAAGACAACCTCAAGCTCTACACAATTCTGGGGAGTAGTAAATGTCCACTGAGGGCTGAAACTGTGAAATGCAGCTCAGTGAGGGTCCACTTGTTGGAGGGCGAGGTGATCCAGTCATTAGAACTTCAACAAAATGGAAAATTGTGTCAGCGAGTGAATGTGTGCATACAAGGCCTTCCAAATGCATATTCAACATGACTCAATGACAAAATGCCTCAAACCATCAAGACAACATATACTCAGTGTGATTGACTAACAGTGCGAGTGACAAGCACGACGCTTGTGATAGATCATTGAATGACCTCTACAATGCTTGCACGACAATGCATACAACTTCGTGTGTGAGTGTTACAGATGTTTTCATAGAGAATACAACTTGTACACAAGAAGCAGGGACCTTGTGCATGGCCAAAACATGGTTGCAAACGTGACATTGTGACCAACATGCAAAAATATGTTCGTTGAATAGTCAAGCGAGAAAGGTGCAAAGACTCACTATGAGCTCAAAGTATGAGCCCAAGTGCTTGCAAACATCAAGGAAAAGCCCAAGGAAGGCTCCAAATTTGGATGTAGGCCAAAATTTTGGTGGGTGTTGCAGCTGCTACAACACTTGGCAATAAACTTGTTGAATTCCAGATTCTCTGTTTTGGTCCATTTACAGCAAAGGGCCTTGGCTTTTCAAGGAGTATTGAATCGTTGTGCATGTTACTTCAACTTCCCCACTTACCCCATGGAATGAAATGGTTCACCTTTCACCTACTCAGTTGAATACAACAAATTTAAGCTTGATCACAGTGTTTCGAAATCACGAAGGGTAGTTTGGATCATGATTTAAAAAAATTAAGAGTATAAATTTTCATCTCTGGTGTTGCTCTGCTACCAGTAGGCCTGGACAGTACCCTGGTGGAGTCACGCGGGGACACATGCATTGCTCTACTCCCAACGAGCCTGGTCAGTACCCCGGTAAAGTTGCATGCTTCACCTCTCTGGGCAGGAAGCCTTTTTCTTCTTTCGCCTTTGTATTTTTAATTTTCTTAAGACGTCTATGCATCAACACTTATTTATGTTTGGGGCAGAAGAGGGGTCCCGACTTATTGATAACATAAGAGGTTGTTCCTTCAAAGAAGCATGTAAGACCTCTGACATAGGTTTGCTCATTTAGATTTTCCCCTTCTCCATTTCTACTAGTTGGATGAGCTTGATCATACAAAGCAGAAGGATGAGTATAGGCATGGGGCCTCCCAGTGTGGACACAGGTTCATGGTTGGACCCAAGATTCCCTTAGAGACAACTCGTATTTTCCATCAAGACTTCATCGGCCGAAGGTTACAACCAAGCATAAAGAAGACAGACGCAGGACAGGCCAGGTGTGATAATGTCACAAGACTCGTTAGATCTCAGCCACATACTCATTCAAAATCCAGAACTCAGTAAAGGGTAGCACTTATTTACATAATCCAAAAATAGAAGGATACTAAACAAACAAAACGAAACGAAACAAAAATAGGAATCAAAGCAAAAAAAGAAAAATAATAAGCATCAAATAGACTATGTACATAGCGCAGGGCGCAACCTCGACTTACTGAAAGTAATGCTTGAGATCTTGGCCATTGAAAGGGAGGTTATCAATCCTCCCATCAAATGATTGTAGACGGTATGTGTGTGGGCCAAGCTTCTCATGGATTGTGTACAGACCAATCCATAGGGATTGGGACTTCATATGCTTTCCTTTGTCTTCATGGGGTTTATCCCATTTCAAGACAAATTCACCAACATAAAAATTAACTTTCCTTGCAGATTTCTTGTCGAACCATCTCTTGATACGATTCTGGTGGAGTGTAAACTTTTCTTTTTCTTTCATCATTTCTTCTTGTAGTTTGTGAAGTGTATCCATCGTACATTAAACTAGCATATAAGGCTTCCCTTAGGATTCTTGAGACAACTGAAGCACAACCAAGTATATGTTGGGTAGTAGGATGGCTTCTTTCCCGTAAAATAGGAAATATGGTGAGGTATTTAGAGAGGGTTTGGGTGTTACACGATCAGCCCATAAGGCATTCATCAAGGTAAAGTGCCAATTACGGTGATCAAAGTAAACAATATTTTTTATTATACGGATAAGGTTTTTGTTCGTGAACTCTATGAGATCGTTTCCTTGCAGGTAGTAGTTAGATGAGTGTTGCAACACAATACCATTTTGCAATGAAAAATCATAAATATTTAAAGATGAAAAGTACGTTGCATTGTCAAACACAAGTGATACCGAGACACCAAAGCGTGAGATGATGTTATGTTGGAGGAAGCTGATGACTTCCTGGTCGTTCACTTGTTTAAGAGAACTACTTCTGTCCACCGCATGAAATAATCAGTCACTGACAAAATGTAGTGGTGTTGTTTCGACGAATGTGGGAAAATTTCCCCAATGATGTCTAGGCCCCATTGTTGGAATAGTTTAGTCACTGCAATAGGGTGCAGTGGGGCTGCTGACCTTCATGTTCTGTCAGCGCATTTCTAACAAACCAGGCACTTGCGGGTGTAAGCATGTGCATCCTTGAATAATGTGGGCCAGTAGAAACTGGTTCGCATAAAATTGTGTGCAGTGGTATTTCCCACAAAGTGACCCCATTTTGTCAATCATGCAGATCTTGCAAAACCTTCTCTGATTCATGTGCCTCTAGGCACCTCAGAAAGATTCCATTACTGTGCTTTCTGTAAGCACTCTGTGCACCAATTGATAGGATAAATCTTTAAGTCGCAGTGCCCTTTTCTGTATCATGGAAAAGTGAGAGATTATGGTGTCGTGCTCAAGGTACTGGAACACATCTTTGTACCAAGAGCTTCTAGTTGCAATGGGTGGTGCTCGCACTACATCATACATTTCAATTTCATGCTCCCAACCGGTGAGCTCTGCTTCCTCCTCCTGTGCGTGCACTACCTCAGCTATGAGCCTACAGAGACCATGACCTTTGATAGTGTGAAGTGGCTTGATGTCAAGATCATACTCTTGTAAGCCTGTCATCCATTTTTCACATCGTTCACCCAACCCTTGTTGTAAAATCAGTGAGAAGACTACTGGGTGAGGCACATACACTATGCAATGGTTCTTCAACAAGTAAGGTCTAAAGTGTTTCACCACCTTGTATACTGCATATGCTTGTTTTTCAACAGCAAGGTAGTTGAGTTCAGGTCCCTGCATACATGTACTCATGAAGGATATGGGATGTTCATCGTTTAGTTCATCGTTCCGAGTGAGTACTGCAACGAGCGAGTTGTTAAAGGTGAAGGTGTATAATAGGAAGTCTTTGTTTAAATCTGGGTTATAGAGTGCAAGCACTTCTACAAGAGCCTACTTGACATGGATGAATGCGTACTTTTCCCTATTTCCCCAGCTATAGACTGCTTCCTTCTTGATCATGTCTTGCATGGGTTTTACTATCTATGCATAGTCCGAGATGAGATTCTGGAGAAAGTTTATCTTTCCCAAGAAGGATTGCATTGCTTTCTTATTGGCTGATTGAGGGATCTGTGTAATAGTCCAAACCTCATCTGGATCAACCTTGATCCCGCTTTTGGCAATGATGTGCCCAAGGAGGTTCCCCTTAGACACTGCAAATATGCTCGTTTTGGGATTCAAGGAAATCCCGTATTTTTGGCATTGCTCAAAATTTTTCTTCAGATGGCATATGTGGTCTTCCCATTTTCTTGAAAGCATAGTCACATTCTCAAGGTACAACACTATGATCTGTCCGATGAGTCCACAGAAAGTGATGTCCATGGTGCACTGAAAGGTTGCACTTGCATTCACAAGCCCAAATGGCATTCGTCTATATGTGAATGTACCCCACTTTGTACAGAAGGTAGTTTTAAGTTGATTAGGTTTTGCTACTAAGACCTGATTATATCCTGAAATTCCATAAAGTAAGGAAAACATTTGTGCCCCATATATTGTCTACAAAATGTGTTCCATAGACGAAATGGTGTAATTGTCTTTGTTTGAGGCATGGTTCAAGTTATGGAAATCAACGCACAAGAAGATTTCCCTATACTTCTTACGTACAAGAATAAGGTTTGAAACCCTTGTGGAGTGACGAACTCTATATATGATCTGTGCATCCAACAGTTTGGTGAGCTCTTTCTGTATGAGGGGTTGAAGTGACGGATGTACTTTCCTCAACTTCTGCTGATATGGCTTGACCCTTGCTTTGATTAGGAATGATGTGTTGGATTATTCGCATGTCGTAAGTTTTCAGATCATTGTATCTCCATGAAAACACATCCCGATATTGTTTGAACAAGAGGACAAAGACTTGCCACTCCTACTGTGTGCAACACGTACCAAGATTGATGAACTATAGATCTTTTTCTGTCCCCAAGTTAATCAGTTCGTGCATTATGGTAGAGTTGTGGGTTTTGCTGTTCCTTGGCCCCTGAAATATTTCTTGCAAGTCATAGATATTTTCCAAAGATACCACACCCTTGAGGATGAGGCTTCCTTTCTTGTTGTCGACCCCAACTTGTAGAGACTACTCATGCTCATCTTCATCTATCACTACATCCTTGAATATATTAGTGTTGCCCATGAAATGCAGTATCTATTGATCATCATCAAACACGCGTAAATTAGTTATGTCACCCGAGATAGAAGTTCTATCCAAATTTCAATAGTAAATCTATCCCTAAGTGGTGACGTTCTAGAAGCTGTGTTTGCCAAAGCATTGGTAGCTTCATTACACATTCTTGGTACAACAGTGATATTTAATGCTTGGAAGTTAGATATCAGTTGCCATACCTCTTGCTGGTAACTTTTGAGATGAGGTGATAAACAATGTATGGTGTTACGTACCTGTCGTACCACTATTTCCGAATCACCTACCACTTTGAGCATGACCACGTTTGAGGCTAATGGATTTTGGCAAGCTCAACACGAGTGCTTTCTATTCATCAATGTTTTCTGTGCACTTGAACTCCAAGCGGCTTGAAATCAAATGTTTCTTGTTTCTTGGGTCAATCAATACACACCTAGCTCCTCAGCCATCCTGTGTCTTTGATCTATCAAAGTCCATGGTCCATAACTTATCTGTACGCAGACTGCTCGACGCACTTGCACTACTATTATTGTTATCGCTACCACTACTGCTACAGCTACTAATGTTACAATGCACTGTACAAGTTTCATTTCCATCAGTTGGGCAAGGAAGGAGACCCAAATGTGTGCCTGGTGGGGTCAGAATTGGTTGTGCGTGATAACACCACAACGTTGTTTCCAAGAGGCAGTTACTGAACATGAGATCTGCAAAGGCCAAGATTTCATTCTCACTTGGGAGTGACATTGTGCCTCATGCATCTCTTGGATAACACCCAGATTTGATTGATTTTTCCCTTGTATGGAAGTCACAAGTGCAACCAATCTATAGCAAAGTATCCATTCAGCTTGCTAGACCAGTCTCTATTGAGTATTGAGCCATATGCGTCCGGTATGTCCACAATAGAAATGTTTATGTATTGGTGAACTTGACTGTCATGAGATAATCAGATGATCACATCCTGAAGTTCACCAATTCCTGGTATGGATGTTCGATCGAGTTGGATGATTTATGCAAATGTCTTACTCCATTGCGCATTAATATTTTTCACATGAAAATTAAGGGAATGAATTTTTCATTAATAAATGCAATGAACCAACCGGTGATGGGACTACCACATTCCACCCGACCATAGATTGGTTGAGCCAAGTCTCTCCTTAGCCAATCACCCCTGTTCCATATTCCAAGCATGAATGTGGAACTCATAGAACACATCAAAAACATCAATGTGGATGCCACCGGAGTTCTCCGCCTACACCATGAGGGATTTGAGTGCCTCCTAGTCTCTTAGGCTTTACCATGCATTCCATCCCAAAATCATAAGGCCCAACGGAGAGAAAATACACCTCTTGGCTTTATCGTATATCCCGCCATTCACCAGAAAGGATTCCTAGGCCCACTGAGGCACACAATTTGGCTTTACCACAACCCATAGTCGGGTTTAGGGGTTACTAGGCCAGTGGCTTCGTGCATCCCCAGTCTGGTTCAGGGACCATTACCACCATGTGTTTGTCAATTCAGATTTCCACCCCACTCACCTTCGAATCCAATCCGGCCATCCCCCACAAAATGCATGAGAGAACCCATCTCATCAAAGCTATTAGGAAATGACGAGGCTAGACTGAAAATACTGTCACACCTGGAAAAACCCATGCCATTATAGAAAGAAACACATGCAATCCCATGCATGCCAAATCTAGCAAGGAAAATACACATGCAATCCCATGCATGCCAAATCTAGCAAGTAAAATACACATGCAAGTTGATACTTGCAATGAGGCCTATTGTAGCCGCTTGATCTTTCCTTTCCCTACCTGATCCTTGCCTCATCTTGCCTTCTTTTCTTTTCTTTCTCTAATGCGAAAGTGCTCCAAGAAAAATCTAAGTGTCCAAGAGTATGAGAGAGAGAGAATAATGAGAGAGCTCCAAAACTGAACTGACCAAGTCTTGCCCACTGATCCTCATAAGCCTTTTTATTAATGAGGGCTCTATTTTCTTCATTTTCCATTATTTTCTGTCAATTTCCTCCTCACATGAAACCTGTGACCTTTCACCTACCTTTTCTCCTAATTTCCATTTTTTTCCTTCATTTTCCTCCTCACTTGCAACCTGTGACCTTTCACCTACTTTTTCTCCTAATTTCCATTATTTTCCTTCATTTTCCTCCTCACATGCATCCTATGGTCTTTCACCTACTTTTTCTCCTAATTTCCATTATTTTAATAAATAAATGTGCCAAAATGCCTTTTAATGCCTTAGTTATTGCATTTGCCAATTTCCTTAGCCATAAACAACCAAATGAACACCCCCTAGGATGTCTTCCCCACCATTTAGCTCAGAATACGTGTCCCATCATCCGTGGTATTTATATATTTTTAAATGGAATTTTCACCAGGGCTGTTACAGAACCCACCCCCTTGGGGGAACACCATCCTCGGTGTTCAATGACACCTATAACAAACAAGACTTCTGAAAACAAAATATACTACCCATGGAGCTTTACAACATAGCTCGTTGCAGTATTTACAATGAAATGTCTGCTCAAAATCAAAACATCATGGAAAAATGACAATGCACCACATAGTGGAGCTTTATAACACATCTCATTACCGTATTTACAATGATCATTCAGCTTAAGAAAAATCATATGACATCATAACATCATGACAACATAACCACATGATAGCATGATCACATTACACCCATACCACATAGTGGAGCTTTATAACATAGCTCGTTATCGTATTTACATCCATACATAGGTGTACATATAACAACATCATCAAAATATATATAACAAAATATATTCCAAATCATATACCAAACATATACCAATCATACACTAATCATCATATAACATATATCAAAACATCATAAGGCATATATCAAAACATCATATAGCATGTATCAACCAACATAAAGCACATATCAACTACCAAACCACCATAAGCAACCACCAAACCACTATATCAAGTTGCTAATTCTTGTAGTTGATTTCAACTACCCAACCAAGCATGTTCATGAGTCTTGTACCACACGCATAGCTTCCATCAGTTTTAAAATAAATTAAAATAAATTCACATTATACCACTTTGGTAGCTCGTATATAAGGTATATTTGCAATCATGTTCTCTTCCTATCACAATAAGTCAAACTAGCATATTTAATCAAATAAACATGTATAAAAATATCACATCAGATTAACTCAAACATAACCATCAAAATCATAAATGAGATGTAACCATCATAAATCAAAATCATAAATCACATGTAATCATCATGGGCCAGAATCATAAATCACATGCATACTAAAACCGAAATACAATACCGATACTTATCCTTCATCGATTCTTACTTCTACCTTGGTTCTTTCTGTAACACATTGGATTGGTTGCCACACGCGACAAACATCCAGTGCCTTCTCCTCAACCATGTGCACATGCGCATAGTGTGCATCACACACATATGACCACATACGACATGCAACTCCATGCAACACATGCATCTACACCTAACATACACCACATACACCTATAGCCATTGTATAACATAGTGCATCCTATATACTCGATATGCAATACCACCCAATACATGTACCTACACAGAGTACAACACAACGAGTACACATGCCACAATATCACGACTACATGATGCACATACATAATACTGAATGCCCATAACACAACATGGATGACATGCACATAATACCACATGTACACCAGTACCATATGTACAACATGTACATAGTAACACTGGTACACTTCACCACCTACACAATGTGTGCACAACATCACATGTACATAGCACCACTTGCATAATGCCACATGTACATTACACCAATATACAATGCGTACACAATACCACATGTACACAGTACCACACACATGACATGTATGCAACACCACATCTACACAACACCATATGCACGACATGTACATAGCACCACATGCGCACATCACCACTTGTACAATATGTACACAACACCACACGTAGGTGGCACCACTTGTACAATCATGCACACCACAACATATGTACATAGTTCCAATGTACCACAGGCACGCAAAACCACTTGTACATAGCACTGCATATCCAACACGTACATAGCACCATCTGTACACAACACTGAATATCCAACATGGGCATAGCACCATATGCACACAACACTACATATTCATCATGCACGCAGTACAATATGTACGCAATACCAAATATCCAACATGTACATAGAACCATATGCACACACGTCGCATATACATAATGAAGACATTAAAATATGTATACAACACCCCATATGCAATATTCGCACAACCCTATTTGTACCATCATGTACATAACATTGCATAAATAACTTGTACACATGCTATATATACACAACACCACAAGTTCACACATCATAGATGCAACATGTAAAACATATACAACATATGCATAATAGTAGTACCACACATCCAAAACCACATTGTCCTTAGCAAGAACCTTGCTTCTGGTATCTCATCCATGATTATCCTAGCATGCCGTAAACCACATTTCTTTCACTTTGTTGATATATCCTTCAACATTAAATGTTATAACATAGACATAGGCATAATACAAGCATACAATATCAAATCATATCCACATGATACTGACCTTGTATATTTTTCATGACTATTCTTCCCAATTGATTCCTTGTAAGAAAAGGAACCTCTTCATGTCGTTCTCCTGCATAAGCAATCATTCCTCCACAAGAATGATCACTGACAACCTTGTTAGATGGCATCATAGATACATGCATACATATAAACATTAGCATAAAACAATCATGATCCTGTCATACAACAAAATACATTATCACATGTATACATATATAAACTTCAACATAATCATGATAAAAAAATAATTACCAAATAACATAAGGTCTAGGTTAAGAGAAATTCCTTATTTATGCACAGGCATTGAGAGAAATAGTTCCCAACATAGCCAAAGAATATGACACTTTTGATCCATTTTCTTTACCTTTTCTAGTTACCTTTCTCATGTCTGCACTACTTCTGTCCATTTACCACAATGGACCCAACCAGTCCAACCAAATGTCATAGTCTTACCTTCCACTGCGCTTACTCATACACAAAGCTCCATCTTAATCTTACATTGCCTTTTAGTTACCACATAGTTCTCCCCGAGCTCCATCCACTTTCCTCTTTTCCAACCAATTCCAAAGACTCAAAACACCAAAATTGCGCAAAGCTCCAGCTGTCTATTATATACATGAATGTGATCATTCAGTTCATCTTCTTGATGACTGTTCACATTCAATTCCCCCAATCACTGACGATTAGGTGTCAACATTCCCCCCCTTAATCTGAAGGGATGTTGGTGAGTCCAAGCATCGTTCTGAATCTTTCAAGCTTTTCTCTTCCAAGCACTTTGGTGAAGATGTTTGCAATTTTCTCATTTGTGGAACAATGACAGAGATGAATTGTTTTGGCCTCAACATGATGTTGGATTAGATGATATTTAGTATTGATGTGCTTTGTACGATCATGGAACTTTGGGTTCTTGGCCAACTTTATTGCAGAGGTGTTGTCAATCATGAGTGGAGTTGATTGTACTTGGTTTACCTGCAAATCTTCAAGAATTT